>JANVCK010126430.1:0-11421 GCA_026546655.1 Epizoanthus illoricatus
ATATGCCATTTGGCTAATTTAGTGTGAAATCAACAATTGATGATATGAGCTAATTTAGACCTCGAGGTCATGTTGGGCCCTCTTCCCTTCCCTTCGCGCCTCGCCTTTCTCTCGCCCCAATTCCCCTCAACCGAATGATCAGAAAAAAACTAACCGAAAGCGACTGGGTACGAGTCAGAACTGGTAGCACAAGTGCTCAGCTCCAACACAAAAAACGAGCCTGGAGCCCTGCTCACGAATTTATAACATAGTCATCGATCTCAGAATATTGATTGACAATAAATCATTAAATGTTACACGGAAAGCGAGAGAAATACCACCACGCAATGGTTTTAAAAGAAAAAAATATGTAAACCGAGTGATATTGGTCAAGTAAACATTATCTTATGCTACCTTATCTGATCTCAGAGTCGATTATATTCACCCTAGGTTTCCGTCCAAACCTTTGAGATATAAAACTGACTTTCTGATTTGTGAGAAATGATTTGCCCGCTTGTTCGATCAAAGCCTCACTAGAAGAGCCAGTTCACAGGCTAACCTGAACATAGCGGAATGAACCCCAAGGCTATTTGTTTCATTAAGTGTTTTACTTTTCTGTTAATACCGTTGTACAGAATTCGTGACAAAATATTGTCGAATTATTATAAAGCCACTCGGAGATGGGCCTTATATCGTTGAAACGTATTCAGGAAACGTTTCTGGTATTTGATATTGCGTTCTTAGCCACCGGAGGATCCTGTATGCAAAATATTGAGCTTAACGACCCATAGGTGACCTTAATATGGAAAGCCAGCAAAGGTTCAGTTTCCGCCCTGTTAGGCCAATGATGTGTTACTGGGCATCTGTACCCTGGGTGCCAGAGGTTACAATGTAGCTCTCGCAAGGCCTTAAGTTTGCGTAAACCCTGAAGGGGCAATAATCGGCACGACTTCAGGCTGTGGGCAGCCTCTTGTTTGATTGTAAATCGCCATTTGCTAAATAGTACTATCAGTATCAGTATGTGACCACGAACGTACAGGAACATCAAAAGAATAATTAATTAGTCGTACCGAAGGCTACGACTTAAAGGGGAAGTACGCTCAAAAATGATATTTTGCAGAATTGAAGTATTACTATAGTAGTTTAAGAAAATACACATTCTTACTTGTGATCGATTTTGTTTGTCGTAAGGAGACGTTCTTTTCGAGCAAAATGACTTTCATTTCGGCCATCTTGGAAAGGACTGGGGCCAAGTTCGGCCAGTTACGTCACTGGTCCCGGCCAGTTGTTCGCATGACTTTAGAATAGTTGTGACTCAACTCGGTGCGCTCAATATTTTCAGTACATTTTAGTGAGCTTTCGAGTTTCCTTCTGAGCGAAATGGAAGAACAAGAACCTCCTGCTCTTCTATCGGAAAGTTTCACTTCTTCAGGCTCAGAGGAGTCAAAGGATGGCACATTTTTATACTGGCACAGTTTTAGCTGCAGATTCGGCAGAGCAACAACAAAAGTCTGGAGAGTGTTCTGGTCTGAGCCAGGACATCAGACCGCATATGTTTGAGCTCAGAGCCGAAGATTGAAGTTATAACTAAAACTAAAACAACAGAAAATCCTTTAAATTCAGCGGAAACTCCACACCGTAGGAATTTTACCGATTGTGTGGCAACTGCCGGTCTATGAACTCGGAAGAAGAAGGTGTTTGCTGCCAAGAACTGAAGTATATGAACTTGGCAACAAGACTGAAGGCAGTAAATTATTTTTGTCGTTTTAATACAATGATTGGTTACAATCAACGTACATGTAACGAATTGATGGTTATATCCTCTCCTGTTTAGGTGTGAAGTGAGGGTTTTTGCTCTTGTATTTAAGAGGTCGTCAGTTGAACAAATCCGTCGAAGTCGGAGGGCCATGCTGTACGGAAGGGAGAGTTTAGTGTGCGAAGGGTGGCAGGAAGACTTGAGGAGGTATTGGTGCTTGTCGGTTGGTTTAACGTAAACATCAGCTTGTATGTAGCCATTTCTGAGGTGAACGTGGACGTCTAGGAACGGAATATCTGTGTGTGAGAAGGAACTGGTAAACTTGATAGTAGGATGTAGATTGTTGAGGTATTGTATGAATTCATTTAACTTTTCTTCGCCATGCTTCCAAAGTATGAACACATCGTGTTGGCGTGATGGGCGTGGTTAAGGGCATTCTGTTCAAATTCGTCTCATGAATAGATTTGGATAAGATGGAGCCATTTTCGTCCCATAGCAGTTCCATTTAGTTGTTTGAACTGTTGGTCATTGAATGTAAATGTGTCGTTTGAAAGAATGGTACGAATGAGGTCGGAAAGTCTAGTAGTTTGAAAAATCTTGTCAGGGCATCGATCTAAGAATTCACTGCACGCTTTAAGGCCTTCTTTGTGTTGTATGTGAGCGTGGTTGGCTCAGTCGGTAAGATCTCTGACTCCCAACCAGAAGGTCCCGGGTTCAATTCCCGGTCTTGCCGAGGGTTGAATTTGTGCGACCTTCTCTTTTGCCAACACCGTCCGTGGACAGGGACGTTAAGCCGTTGGTCTAGCTCTCGACGGTCCATCGGGGGACTTAGAAGAACCCACGCATCTTGTCGATAGGGGTAGGCTAATGTCGGTGTTGCGATCTGTTTACTGAGGGGACTACTCAACGTCTCGGACATTAATTGCTGTAAACTGCATTCAGCGGTCTGGCTAAGACCCTCAACTACTGGAACCTTGTTCTACATGTAAACAAGTAGCTGAAAAGCCCTGCGGGGAGCACCTGTCTATATCTGTATCTGTGAATAATGAACAGACGTCGAGAGTTACAAGTAGGGTGTCTTGAGGTAGTTGTCCAAGGCTGTTTAATTTGTTTAGAAAGTGAGTGGTGTCTGTCATTTTAGAAAGTAGTTCTGCGACTATTGGCTTGAGGTGGTAGTCAACAAATTCCGATATCCGTTCTGTTGGGTGACTGTTGCTTGATACTGTTGGTCGACCTGGGTTTCCTAATTTATGAATCTTGGGGTTGATGTAGAAACGTCCTGGTTTAGGTGTATTTTGCTTAGGGTAATGAGTGGTTCTATATCAATCATTTTCTCGTTTAAAAGCGGTTGATGAATATTTTAGCGTATTGAAGTGTGGTAGGTGTGGCGTGGTCGTCGATTCTTTTGTAGAACTGTGTGTTGTTTAGTTGTCTTAGACATTCCGTTTCATACCAGTTTTTAGCTGTCCGATCAGCCTTGCATCCTGTAATTTGTTATATGATTTTACTGCTGTTCTTGGCTTCAGTTCGTTCTAGTGGTCCTTGCATCGCCAGAAGTCATACTTAATTAAGCGGTCTCAACCTTACTACCTGATACCCAAGCGCTCTCTTACAATCACACCCCTTAAAATCAGGCTCACTCCTGATACTCAATAACACCCCCACATCCCCGATATTCGTTTGTATCTTTCTGTGTTATTGTGTGTTTTTGTTTGTTTGTTTGTTTTTTGTTCGTTACTTTGCCTGTCTATGCGTTGTTTGTTTTCGTTTTTATATTTTTTATGTTTTTGTTTTTTCGTTTTTTATGTCTGTTTGTTTGTTCTTAATTCCTTCTTTCTTTCATCTTGGTTGTTTCTTTGTTTCTTCAATTTTTTTTTGTTTTTTAATTTTTTGTAAGTTTGTTTCTTTTTTTGTCGGTTTGTCTCTTTCTTTGTTTTGTTTTTAGAATATTAATCCGGTAATAAAACGGACCCCCGATACAAAAATTGGACCCTAAATAATAAATTGAGTCCCAATATTAAAAATAATTCGGGCCCCGATATTAAATCGTGCCCCCTGTAACAAATGGGACCCCACTGCCTAATCGGACCCCCATTAATGGAACACAAAACATCAGAGCTATTTAAAGTACATCGGACCTGTTCATTGTGAACCGATCCGGGATGGAAAAAACGGCCCCTGTGGCCCACAAACATCGACTGATCCGATTAGCCCCCTCTGCAGACAACTCTAATGATAATTCCAGCAACAGAAATTAGCAATGAAGAAACGAATACAGGGGATACTGAGCATACAAGGGATATTGGGGATACAAGGGATATTGGGGATATTGGGGATACAGGGGATATTGGGGATACAGGGGATACAAGGGATACAGGGGATACTGGGGATATAGGGGATACAAGGGATACAGGGGATACAAGGCATATTGGGGATACAGGGAATACTGGGGATACCGGGAATACTGGAGATACAGGGGATACAGGGGATACAAGGGATACTGGGAATGCTGGGGATACAGGAGGGATACAGGGGATTCTGGGGATACAGGGAATACTGGGGATACCAGATATTGGGATATAGGGGATACAAGGGATACAAGGAATACAGGAAATACTGGGGATACAGGGGTTACTGGGGATACAAGGGATACTGGGAATACTGGGGATACAAGGGATACAAGGGATACTGGGGATACAGGGAATACTGGGGATACAGAGAATACTGGGGATACAGGGGATATTGGGGATACAGGGGATACAGGGGATATTGAGGATACACGGGATACAGGGAATACTGGGGATACAGGGGATATTGGGAATACTGGGGATGCAGGCAATACTGGGGATACAGGGGATATTGGGGATACAAGGGATACTGGGAATACTGGGGATACAAGGGATACTGGGGTACAGGGGATACTGGAGATAATGAGGGAGATTGAGGCATGCTGGGAATAGGAGATTTTGGGAATGGTTGTGTGCCCTTACACGAGATACTAACCGAACAGGGTGAGTGGGGGAGGGGGAGGGTAAGGAACACCAAATTCCCGTACTCTTTCCTCACGCTTTCTGCATCATTTCTTCTCGTTTCCTAATCTCTTTCTCTCTTCTTGTCTTCTTCCGCCACTCGTTGCATCGTCCCCAACGCGTGACGCGAAGTCAAATATGGATGCATTAGGCCCCATAAAAAAAGATTAGTTTATCATCCTATCCAGCTGAAAAATGCCATGCGGGCGGGCGGGTTTTTTCAGTTTTTTATATTTTTCTTTTGTCTGTCCTTGTCTTGCTGTAGCATACTTTAAAGCAATAAAACAGTTAATAAACTCAACAAAACTTTTATTTATAGACAGTTCGGGAAAAAGGTATAAGTCTTGCCAAAGTTTTTTACACAAGACATTCTAGCTCATAGTTGGATATACTTCAACTGCAATAAAGTAAAAAAATCAGTACTGAAATCTCCATTTGCAAGTTGCTAAAATGCTACGTAATCATTGTAGTTTCATTTGAAGATTTCTAGGTGCTGCTATTAATCCAAAGAGCCGGTAAATTGTGTTTTTCAGACATACATTTAACCACCACAACAGAAACACATCCATAAACTTTATTTTTATTTGAATGGAATCAAGTAAAAAAAAATCCGATGCGGTCGGGAATTCAGACGCGGGCGGGGATGATAAACTAATCTTTTTTTATGGGGCCTTATACGGATGGCATGCTTTTTATGGGTGATGGAAGGGTAGAGGAAAAGTATTCACTTGCTGCAGCTAATTCGTACCAGTCAAGTTAAATACTGACATCAATTGACTGAATTTAAGAAACAAACATGAAAACTATTTTATATATGCTTTTTTCGCAGTCTATGACGAAAACAAAACTTCCGCCGCGCCATGCCCGACGCAGACGCGTGACGGTGGATGCGGCAAACAGGAAATAGAGGTCTGGGAACGACCATCCATGGAGATGCAGCAAAAGAGCAGCAACCGCGATTTGTCAAGCTTTGAGTGAACGCCTTGGGGTAACGCGGATTTATCCGCTCAGAAATATACTGTATTTGCCATTCAAAGCTTCCTGAAGGCACAGACTGTTTGATAAGGTATGTCCTCGTCGATATATGCGTTCAATCACAGTTGGAGTGATTTCGGGAACTATGAGAGTGAAGGAATGGGCATTGTGTTGTGAGCGTGTCGAGTTGTCAGAAATTTATATGTGGCTGAGACAGTAAGAGATTTGATCAATTGATGGCATACACTTGTTTTACTTGAAGTCACAACTTCAGGTCGTGGACTGAGATGCCATTATATTTGCAAAATTATGTGGTAGAAGACTATATTAAGCGAATTGCTTGTATTTATATATGCACCTACTGTTTCAGAAATTGCCAAGCGAAACAGCCAAAACCCTCTACTTATTACTAACAGTGCCTATAGTTGTAAAGAGTTCCTTCTTTGATCTTCTTCACGCTCACTGTGTTTCGCTTCAGAATTAGAGTGTTCCTTTTCAACTTCACAATACGTATCTCAAGCTGAACTATTCGCCCATTGCCTCTTGTCTTACAGTAAAGATGGTTTCACATCAGCTCGTAACATGTCATTTCCGCATGCATGTCGTGTGAGTAGAGAGAAGATGTGTTCATGAACCACACTGTATTAGTTGACCAGACGTCTGACGATTATGAACATTTGATTAATGGAAAATGTACGTGGTAAATTTTACTAGTTGTGTCGAGGTTCTCGAATAGAATATATATTGTTAAATACTACGAAAATAACTTTTTCGATTACCTTGCTTCCCCGAAGATTATCTGTTCCAGTGCAGCGCCATCGTGATGGTGGAACGCTAAAATATGGAATTAATATTAAAATGTATGAAAATCAAACAACGTCGGAAGTCAACAGTCTAAATCACTCAGAAACTGATTTCCTGGAAACTGATTTTCGAACATTATAATCTAAAATTTATGAAATAGCAATGTTCAGCATTTTTGTAGGGAATTTAGTACTAATATTTTTCAGTTTCTGAATTACGCGCAGAGAAATTGAAAATTGAGGTTTCTTGTGAGTTGTCAGCTTGTTTTCTGGAAATCGAGTCTTGTATCTCTGGACTATTGTTTAATATTAGTCGTTATTGTATTATTTTGCATATTTCTATTTCTTTCATTTCAGGATATAGAATGATAGAATGACACAGACTTTATTCTTTTGTTGTCTTTCTACATTGACACTTAAATTCTGTCATTTTACTAGAATCGACATCAACTCAGAATATTTGGAATCTTACAACAAGTGTTCTTTTTATATAATTGTGATGCCACACATGAATGAATTTTTATCCCAAGTTGGTTCCTTTCTTTTAGCAAATTACCCTGCTGTGATTTATTATTTGTAGTTAGTTTTTCATTTATAACTGATCTTGCACATTTTGAATTTTAAGTAATTGTCAAACTTGCTTCAAATAACATTGTGCTTTGTATATATGTGAAAAATTACTTAGCATGAGAAATCCAATTTGCCAAGTCTGACTAGAGAAATAGAAATAATATCTAATATAGTGTCGATGATATGTATTGAGATATTAAGGGAATTCCATTTCATTTTTTGGGAGGGTGGGTGGGTTACAAGAGAGAGGCATTCCTTATATTTAATGAGGAGGCCTTCCAAGGGGTTTGCCCGACAGGCAGCATTACCTAAAATTGGGTGACAGGTTTCCTGCCAAAGGGCAACATTCAATACGAACCACAGGTTATCTCTACCAAACAGGCAACAGGCAACTTTTGAAAGTAGCAACAGGATGACACCAGACCCCCCCCCCCCTTGGAAGGTCTCAGAGAGAATAGGTGAATTCTAGTTGGAACACAACTTACATATTACATCATTGTATTGCTCTTGTTTTTCAAGTGGGAAGCTTAAGGGGAGGCATTTTCTAGAGAGTCCCAGGTATTTATTACAAAATACTTATCGTAAGGGGCTGTTCATTAGAGAGGGACATTCATTAGACACTGGTCATTTATTAGTCAGAATGAATATAGTATTTTATAGTGAGCAAAATAGGTATCTTGTTTACTTGGTAGGTAGATCTATACATGTCTGTATGTACATTGGACCCACAATCAAATTACTGAAACAATTTAATAGTTATTTTCATGCACAAGTTTTGCAGTGTATTTTTGGTTCTACCTACTGTATATTGCATAGCTGTTGTTTACTAAATGCTCATTGGAGAACTATTTGTATGCCGAGCAAGTATTCCCACGATGATTGTGGTAGGTTTTGCATTGGTATACTCCATTCATGTGCATGCTGTGCAGTATCATAATTCATGAGAATACACTGAAAGAATAAAATGTTTGATTTAATTACTGCAGCCCTTTTTGTATAATAATTCCCGATTGTATTCATTTCACAGTAAAACTTAAAGTTCGTGTTGCTTTGATATTTTGCACAGATGACATAGTTGTTGTTTGCACTGTCTTTCAACTTGTCATGCACTCATGAATCAAATTTATAAAGTGCAAAACCTTCAACTTTGGGTGCACATGGCTGCTTTGTTTTATTTGGATTTGACATTTTTATATATAAGAAAGATGTTGAGGGTTTCTACTAAGTCAGTTCCAAATATTGATAAACATTTGATTTCTCTGTGGAAAAATGTGAACAAAATTGTTCAGAGTTTTCAACTACAGTCAAACCTCTATTAGGCAGCCTCCTACTAAGTGAGCTCCTAATAAGCAGCCACCCTCTATTTACTTGTTAAGCAGCCACTCACCAAAGCCAGAAATATACTCGGTAAGTTACTGTGAATGACCTCCATTTATTTAGGTTTACAGATCTGCTGTCAATCCTGAATTTGGATATTTTAGAAAAAACATTATTTGCCTCCATTTTTATTATTTATTTCCAGGCTCCGATGCCATTTTGTTTTACATAAAATTTTCAATTTGTCATTTGAGTTACTTAATAATGCCAGTATCAGTCTGTTTATTTCCAGTTCTGTCAATAAACCAGAAATCAGATGTGTGACAAAGAGGAGAAAAGCATAGAAACAACTCCATGGAATTATTAAAGACAATTATGAACTGAAGAAGTAGAAGGCTGCATCTGATCTTGTAGAGCTCTGACTTTCTATTTTGTGACACACAGGGCTTTAATTTATGGAACTGCATCCATGTCCTTCAAACTTTTAGGTGTCATGTTCTTTGATCAATGTAGGATTGCTCTGATTTCTTTAATATTTGGAAGTTTGTGTGATATTTAGTACAGTTTTTGTGTTGATGTACATGTACATGTGGATGCACCTGTAGATGATCAAGATACATGTAACCAAAGTCGAGATAGTGAGGGTCTGTTGTATTAGCTGTACATGTCTTAAAATTGTGTCAGTTTTGTGTTGGTTTAGAAGTTCTAAGCAATAGTTTTATACATTTCAATATTTACATGTATATAGCTACATGTATATAATTATATAGGGTGAGTTAGTATTTGAATTACTGTAAACACTCTAGATAATAAGCTCCTTCTCTATTAAGCCCCCTTCCACACTCCCAAAAAAGACGACTTAGACATGTAGGATGGACTAGAAGGCAGCATATTATATTATTGATCTCAACATTTCCAACTTCCAACTTCATATTGGGCAGCTTCAAAATTTTGGCAAGTATATCACTTTCTGTTTTGAACATATTAGTAATCATTCTTGGCTTGGGCCTCCATTTGTTTCACTCTTAAAATTATTTATCACCAATACATGCAGACTCTATCGATAATGTACTTCCATCTAAAGTTAGCTGCCAGTGAGTTTTGAATAAGCCCCCCCTTCTATTAAGCCACCCCTCTAGATGTCCTGACAAGAAATAAGCACCCTGAGGGCTTAATAGTCAAGAGTGTTTGTAAACGGTACATGTAGTTACACCTTTGAAAGCTTTTAAAGTGTTCTTAGTGTTAGCATCACCATATTTTTGTATATATCATTGGTCAAGTTACATTCAGTGGAAGCTATCATACAGTATAATATTCTATAGTTTACTTAGAAGCTACAGACTGTAGATTATGTGTACATTATTATATATACATGTATAAATACAAATTGTAAAGAGCACTCCCGAGACTGAGTGAAGCACTATTCGCATTCGTGTTTCTTTGTTTATATACATGTATATATATATATATTTATATTATGTGTATGTATGTACATATATACATGTATATATATAATTATATTTATGTTTAGTAGAAATCTACTGCATGTAGTATACTATTGAGAATACTGCAATCTGATTGGCTGCTCTACTTGCTGTCTATCAGTCGATAGGACACTAGTAGGAAGTGAATAGAGCACAGGATTTCAAAATTGGCTTCTGCTTCTCCTTTTCATCAAGATTCTGTGACAAAGAACCAAATAAACTTGAGTAGAGTATAAGAAGAACACCACAAGTATGTCTTTGTGCTATAAAAAGCTTATTAATATAAGTGATGCCTAAAAGCCTAAGATGGCTGAAGGAGTTTAAGGTCAGTACGTAAATTCAGATCATTTGAAAGTTCAAAGCTAATCCAGCTTGTTTGTTTTAGAAAGTTTGTCAGTAATGTTAAAGTCGCTTTGGAGCCAACTGCTATTTGCTTATATAAATCAAATTTTAGAGGGATTTTACTTCTCTTTCCAGTTTTTGGCTGTAAGTTCAAGGTCACTTGAATTACTACATTAATTTTACATTTACATAACTCGCAGTTCACAGATAATGTTTCACCGTTTGTTTGCCAACTTACAAATGTATGAGCAAACAATGAAAGGATCTGAGACTCAAATCATGTTAATTTTGCAGTTGTGGTCATTTGATACCAAACTGTAATGTTGTACTTCATATTCTGATGTACAAGTAGACTGTCAGTGTTCACAACATTTGAAGATCATTATTTGGAAATTTTGGCAGCAGCATTTTCCAAGTTGATTGTCTTTCAAAAATACGTATTAATTAGTATTTTGTCATTTGACTAGCAGCCGGGAAATGACAGTTTGAGAGAAAGTGGAGAGTATTTGACACAAATGATTATCATTTTGGAAAGTTTTCGTTTTTGTGAACAATTTTATGTGATTCTGTGGTTATATTATTCATATCCTGTAGCATTCAAAGACTACTAAACCATTGTTTACAATTGAAGAAATTTGGCTTGCCCTACCAGCTAAGCCTATTGAGAGCATGTTGTATGGGAGGTGTGCATCCAGTTTATGCCGGCAGCCAAATTGAAGAAAATAATTTAATCACTGAGATACAACATTTCTGAAACACTGAGAGTTTTCATACAATAGTGGATGGAGATTTCTACTAAAACAAATAGATTATTCAGTCTTAGGCCACACCAATTTAATTACTTGGTTCTCAGAATCAGCAGTCCAATTTTTTCGAAAAAGCAAAAAAAAAAAAACGGCAGTCAGGCCCCCAGCCCAATTAAATTTTTCGTTGCACAAATATTTTCATGAGAATTAGTTGGTTGGAAAAACGGGATTTTATAACAAAATTTCGGTTCTCAGAAGTACTTTTATTTGATATACTGGCTTACCGACTGCACTTTCCATTGCTACTGACCTCTACCTTTGGGTAAGAATGCAGACACTGTTTTAGTAGTCATCTTCATGTTTTAAAAATGTTAATTTGCTTAATACTTTCTGGGTGATTTTCTTGGACAGTGAAAGACT
>JANVCK010126541.1:0-11418 GCA_026546655.1 Epizoanthus illoricatus
ATTATCTTTCTTTTCCCCCTTTCCCCCCTCACCCCCTCCCCTTTGCACTTGCTACATAGGTTAGGTTTCTGGGTGAGTCAGAAGGCAGGTTACATTTAAAGTGGCACCTTTTCTCCATCTTGAGAGTAATTTTGCAATCATTCTATGCACATATTTTGTGTAGCTTTAAGTTAACCTGTGGCTGTAGGATCTCACCCACAGACAGGGTGTTAATCTCAAGGCCCCATCCCCCTCAATCAAGCCTTTGAGCCTAAATTTCTTGAAGTTTAATTCACTCGATACTTTGATTTTGTTATCTGTAGGGTCTAGGAGCTCCAGTTGGCTCATTAATTGTTGGAACTAAAGACTTCATAAAAAGGTAACTAAAGCACATTTGGCTGTCAATTCTTTGCAAATGTGTTAACTGCAACTTTGTTGTTCTTTGGACTCCAAAGAATTGGCCATCTTTAGTATAATTCTGAATTGACCCTGACATATTATTGACTACAAATCCTCTTGCTTTGATAAATGTTATTAATCAGTCTTATTACATACTATGACAAATACAATTGTTATTGAAATTTCAAAGTCAACCTTCACATAAGCACCACTGAAGTCTTGGTTGCTTTTCATGACTGTGAAATGGTTTGTTTCATTTTAACCCTTCCTTCTCCATGACACCCCAGATTACCAAATGGTTTTGTTTGTCCTTGTGTGTTCATGTAGGTAAGAATTCTTGGAATACACAGTTTCACCACCTCTAGAATTCCTCTTACTTTCCATAGGCAAGTCTCCCCACCCTGGATCAGTGACCAGAACCAGGTTGTTTCTGCTAATGACCACTATGCATGCCATATATAGTATACACTTTTTCAGAAACTGGAGGACTGTTTTTTTCTTTCCAAAGTTAAACTTACATGTAGGTTGCTTTATTCCTGTTGAATTCTACTTCTGTAAGCCAAACTAATAGATTGGAAGTATTTCCACTTCAAATGGAAAGGTATTGCCTGAGCTAAAACACTGATAGGAATGGAATGTGTTCTCTTTGTACAAATTAACCAGGAAAGCCTCACTTTTCATGCTGAGCCAACAATCTGCTTGGCAACCGAAGGAGCTTGTTGCATGAGTGCTGTTGTATAATTCAGAACGGAAATTTGTGCAAATGTAAAGACATATGACATCTACCATTCAGATCGAGACCAGTTTAACCGGAACATTTGACTCAATTTAAAATATTCCTGGTTGCCTATTTTCTTCCAGATGCGTGCATCATAGGAAAGCCCTTGGGGGTGGCATGAGGCAGGCAGGTGTCTTAGCAGCAGCAGGCATCTATTCTCTTGACAATATTGTACCCAAACTGCACCAGGATCACATTAATACCAAAACCTTGGCACAAGGTAAAGTTTTTATATGTTTTACATGTATTTATTATTCTCGTGTTGTACAGATAAGAGTAAATTATATGTCTGTGTACAATTGAAAGATACTGGCGTTTAATCTGCAAAATGTGTAATCATACAAAAAGTAATATTATCCCGCTCTAATGGCTCCATCATCAAACCTTTCTGCAATCCTCCCCCCCTTGGGACAAAATGGACCCATACTAGGGGTGCCTGGAGGATATGATGTCCCTAAGACCCCATAGTAAGGGCACCCAAGAAATGTGCTGCCCAAAGGATTCCATAATAGGGTTACAAAGGACCCCACAGGTGGGGGGTCTGGTGTAAGAGCTGCACCAAAGGGTCCCTACTAGCGTTCCCTGGAGACTTACTGCCCCAGAAGATTTTGAGAAACAAACCCAGTGAAAAGTACCCAATTTCCAGTATTCTGAATGATGCTGTATAAAGTGTGTTGTTTCTTATAAACAAACGCTAAATGTTATTACTGAGCTGTTAACATCAGAAATGACAACCTTCAATTTACATCTGGGAATTGTCTTCATGCACAGTGCCCTGTGGAAACATTTTGCGCACGGGATATTTTGAAATTGTTTTGGACGAACCTCCCTCTCCTCCCGGCCCCTCTGACTATGATTTTGCAATGACCGTTGCTGAGATTCAAGTCATTATTGTTTGTTATTAATTATTGTTGTTGTCCCCTTAATAATAGGCCTTATGCATGATACGGTCTGCCAACTAATTTCACCACCAAGCCTTGCATTGAAACTGCAAACCTGTGAACTTTGCCATCCATGAATTCCCAAAGCAGCGAAACTGAAAAGAATACCAGCGGGAAAGAGTGTGAAGTTGTACAAAGCGTGCAGGGAATTGCATGTGAATAAGGCTTGGTGGTGAAATTGATCGGCGCACCGTAACATGCATAAGGCCTATAGGCATGGACATTATTGTACCATTGTCACTATCATTATTGTTATCGTTGTTGTTATTGTTGTTGTAATTAACATCATGTCATTCTCAATAACATTGGTCACTGTTGTTATACATGTTAGGTTCGAAATAAGAAAAAAATTATGGCCTTCCATTTATGATTTTAGAAAACAAAGTGAAACAAAACCTGTGAAAAAATTAACCAGCATTTTTATTTTTTCACCGTCCATTCTTATTGGATTGGTTATGGCCACTGGCACCCTTACGTCTCCAACTGAGTAATTATTAGAATTGTTTGCGAAAACAAACACAGAAACACAATTAATCACTAATTTTGTTTTACTTCTCAGGACTTGATAAATTGGGTAACCATGGTATTAAAATAGACCTGAACGCCGTGGAATCGAACATCATATTCTTTGACTTCTGCCATAGCAAGTTATCTGCTTTTGACCTTCAAGATCGTTTAGAGACCATCACAGAGGATGAACCTCCAGAGACCAGAGTGGTTGTTCGCACTCTTGCCTTCAGCAGTACAACAATGCGGCTTGTTCTTCACCATCAGATTACACCGGACCAAGTTCAAACAGTTTTGCTGAAAATTGAACATGTGCTTAACAGTGCATGCAGTGTGATGGGTGAACAGGCAGGTAGCAGTGAATTGTTAGCTTCGTGTTTTTAACATCACAATTCCTGTGCATGAACAGTGGCGATCACATTTTCTTCTCTGTTGGTTTTTTTGGGAGCAGAATTTTGTTTGCGGTTTAAGAAGGCTAACAGCAAAGACTTTCATGGCGGAGGCAGGTTTCAAAATCAAAATCAAAATCAAATGGTTTCTGAAACTAGTTTCTTATTTTCAGGATTTTAATTAACAAATACAACAGTGGTGAGGAGCCCCAAGAAACCACTAGGCTTATGCAATTTAGGGCTCCTCATTAGTGACCTATACAATTCCAAGGATGATTAGGCCCACAATAGCTCAGTGGACTAAATTAGATAGGTAAAGTGGATATACTGTATCGATTATGTATAAAGAAAAGGTTTTGTGCGTGTTAATATGTTTGTTTTTTGTGTAGATATTCATGAAGTTTCATTTTAAATATTTTGAAGCTTTTAGAAGATGTAATACTAATAGGAAGAGAGTTCCATACAGTGGGTCCTTTAAAGAGGACAGTGTGTTGCATAATGTTGGTGCGACAGAGGGCTGTTCTGTATTGTGATACTCTTCTGGTATTATAGTTATGAATCTCACTGTTTGTTGTGTACAACCCTTGAATCGATTGAGGCAATAGACTATTATGATAACGGTACATAAGTTTAGCAATACAAAAGGAGCTAATACTATATATATCGAGAATATTCAATTTTTTAAAAAGTGGTGCAGAGTGAGCCAGATATACAGCGTTGCAAATTATGCGTGCGACACGCTTTTGGAGTAAATATAACCGATGTAAGTTGGTTTGATATGTTGATGACCAGGATATGTTACAGTAAGTGAGGTAGGGATATATTAGTGTATAGTACAGTGACAGTTTTGCTTTTGCTGTTAGATGATAGACTTTGATATTTTTGTGGCTATGTAATTGAGATGTGGCTTCCATGTTAGGTTTTGGTCGACATAGACTCCGAGAAATTTGATTTTCTTCTCCATTCTTAAATGTCGTCCGCAAAAAGAAGAAACTCAGTTATTTTAGAAACTTTTGGGAGGTTATTGATACATATGATAAATAACAGGGGACCTAGGATAGATCCTTGTGGCACTCCACAATTAACGTTCATGGTTACTGATTTTTTGTCTTTGTACTGTACAAATTGCTTTCGGTTTGTGAAGTAATTTTTGATTAACTCCAAGGCAGTTCCGCTAATTCCATAGTTTCTCATTTTGTAGAATAAGATATTGTGATTTATTGTATCAAACGCTTTGGACAAGTCTAGAAATATCCCAACAGTTATTTTGTTCTGATCAATATTAGCAGTAATGTTGTTGAAGAGGTGAATAAGTGCAAGTGATGTTGACCTGTTTTTACGAAAGCCGTACTGGTGGTCATATAGTATGTTATCTCTATCTAGGTAATCGATGATTTGGTTCTATATTATCCTTTCAAAGAATTTTTAAAAGCATGGGAGTATTGATATAGGCCTATAATTGCCGAATAGTTCTGGATCATCATCTTTGTAAATGGGGGTGACTTTGGCTATTTTTAATTTGTCAGGAAATTTTCCAGTTTTTAAGGTTAAGTTAATTATATATAATAGTGGATCGAGGATTAAACTGAAGGCATGCTTAATCACTTTCATAGAAATATTGTCGGGTCCGGGCGCTTACTTGCATAAGAAATACCGATTTTGCGATGACAACTAAGGTAAGGACAAATACAATATACTTGGCTTCATATAAACAAAGAGGAAACAGCAAAAACAGGAAGAATGGGAGAAATTAAAGTATTTACATGAAGCTATTTTGTGCAGTGTACGTTACAGGCCAACTAGCAAGTTAGTATATTTATCGTAATCGATGGAAGATTCTCTCCCGAGTCGGTGCTACGTAATACTCAACAGCCCATTTCCGAGGTACATGTTCGCCCCGGTTCCCGAGAACAATAACGTCAAATCGAGGCACAATATATATTTTCTTCTCTTTATCATTTGTTTTGCTCTTTTAGTTAACTAATAGCATCGCTTTAGTAACCATTGTTTTGACTTTGATCAATTCTTTGCTCCAACACCGTCTGTGGCGAAAAGCATTATGGACATTACGTTACGGACATTACATATGTAATCACAAAAACGACACATGCCACGTTTTTCCACCAGAAAGACATAGATCCCGCTTTTTAACCTGGGTTACATAACAAATGATCCGTGTAATACAAAATGTAAATTAAAACACACTTTCAGGTAATATTTTCAACTCCTTCATCCTCAGAAGAGGGTGAGTGTGGTATTAACCTCGCTACCCCCCCCCCCACTCAATTTTGTTAATTAGGGTTCATTTACCTGAAAATGTCATATAAGGTATGAAAAGCCCAGTGACAACAGAGAAGCCAGAATAAAAATAGGAAACAGTATAATTTCCAACCACTGTTTCATTTGATGGAGGGAAACGGGTGACATTACCCCCACCCCTCAAAATTTCCTAACACAAGCTGTTTTGAAACATTTTTATACATCTGTGCATCCATACCTAACTGAATTGTATTTGGAACATTTTACATATATGCTTTCAGTACATTTAGACAACAAAAAATCTGAAATGTGGAGGGGTATGTTGCAGTCATTTGTACCCCCCTCCCTCCCCTCTCGACTGAGACATCAAAGTAAACTACAGCTATTTCAAAACATTTTGGTGATAGATGTTTGTTGTTAATGGAATGCACACAAAGCAAAATATGCATTCAGTAAATTTTTGTTTCAGTGTTTTAAGTATCAAACTCGCACGCTGTAATGTCCATAACAGAGGTTGCAATGTCCGTAACAGAGGCTGTATGGCTGTAAAGGTACACTTTGCGGGTTGTAAACCAGGAAAATAAATCATTTCTAATGTAGTATAAACCTTTAGTGTCTTACTCATCTACAGCTGTAAGAAATACGAGGTATTTTGCAGCTTTTTCAAATTCAAAGGAATAGAGCTTTAAACAATAAAAATAATGGGTAGTAAATGCACCTTTTGTTCATTTATGCCAAGTAAGAGAGTCGGATACCCAAGCCATAAGTTTATCTGAGAAACAGTTCAATACTGAGCTTATTCTTTTTAGTGCAACAATTATAAAATGAAAAATAGTGTCTGAATGTAATGTCCTTAACGCTGGAATGTACCATAACAGAAGGGGAGGTCAGCTATGTATGATGGGGCCAATAACCGGGGGGGGGGCCTTGTATTAAACCAGGATTTATTACACGTGTATTACTTGAGCTTGTGTGTGTGTGCGTTACTATCACAGTCACAGGTCTTAACATACCGTATAACCCTGATAGCAAGTCCTGGCCTTATAGTTTTGAAATGTCCTTTGCATGGGTGGGCTTATACACGTAGGGCTTTCTCCGTTAAGAAATAATTGTAATAATTAATGATTCACAATACACAATGATTGTTATCAGTAAAAAAGGCGTTGTTACCGACGCTGCCAAAATGGTTGTGTCATGACGTGCTCAATTATGTTGTTTGAGGGGAGAGATATCTACAATGTAATGATATTTTTTTTATACGTTACATTTTTGCTCACTTGGTTGCTGGAGTGACTGCACTGTTTAAAGCAAATCATTGATAGCTTGGACAAACGTAAAGGCTAGTACATGTTCTCAAAGTTGGCCTCTTTCAAATAGCTGAGTACCAAGCTAAAACAACAGTTCTATATCGATGCCGACGCAACCATGCCATCGATATCACGTGATAGTTAACTGGTGTTATTTGCCAGCCAGTACTAGTATCAGTTGAAGGATCTTGATGTTTAAGAAAAACAGTAGTTTGGATTTTATGTTTAACATTAGCATAAGCATGAACTCAATATAAGTATTAACATTAGCATTAACAAGTAGCATTAACATCAGCATTTGTACTGAACTGTAGCATTAGCATCAACATTAACATCAACCTCAACATCGACATCGACAAGAGATAATGGGGGCGGTTGTCGCTTGGGGACATCCGTTGTCTCACTGAATACCTATCCACCAAATATTCCTGAATCGAATACAATTCAAACGCTTGTCGTGGCATTCGGGAAACTTGTACCTTTATTTTGAAATTGTTCCTTATATATTATACATAACTTTATTCTTTCTTTTTTTTCTGATGTTTAGTAATATGTTCTTACAGCCGCGAGTGAGTGACTACGTTAAGGGAATGTACTATAAATATAATACAATTGTTTCTACTTCGTATAACTATTTCTTATTATGTCTTAAATTCTTCAGTGAATTAAAGTCGCATCTGTAAACGATTCTTTGTCATAGGGTCTCCGTTGAAGAGCAATTCATTTGATGTAGTTAAGGAGGCAGAAAACACTTCACGTCGTAGACGAGGAAAATACTCCGTTTTGCTAAGTTGCTTCAGTTCTTCTGCAGTGTGGACAGAAGTTTTCTTGGGAACTTTCTTGATATGCAAACTATTTGGATTTCGGGCAGCCTGAATGGATTTCGATACAAGTCTCTTCAAGAAGAAAATGGTTTCTTAACGTTGTAGATGATAGAGAGAACTCCATTTACTTGGTAGAACCAGTATTTGGTGAACATTATACTTGGTAAATAACTCCCTTTTGGCGACTGGGCTATCGGATAATATTCTGCCCTTGGCTTAGAAATGGTCAGAAAATGGAACAATGGCCCAAGAAGCGAAACTTCGAGGGAAATTGAGACTTTTGAGGACCATCTCTAAGCCAAGGGCAGAATATTATCCGATAGCCCAGAAAGGGGGTTATTTATTTTATAAACCAACGTAATGAATACGGTTTGCAGTTTTCACCTTGAGCAAATTCAGAGTGAAAGCCAAACTGTCACGACGCTTACGCATGACAGGTCATCAACACAGTGATTGTTTGCCTCAAGTTTACTTGAAACGTAACGTGATTGCATGAGAGACAAACGTGCCGTCATTCTAGATCCGCGTGCACAGTTTACAAAGTTATGTTTTGTGTTGAACAATTTCGTTCAAAATTTGAGAGAAATACGTTTTAAAATGCTGCAAAATTGGGATTAATCGTGTCGAAAGCACGGGATATTGGTTCCGTCTGTTCTCTTTCGGCGACTGGACCGAAAATGGAAGACGAACTGCAAAACATCATAGCATTAACATTAACATCAACAAGAGATAATGGCGCCAGTTGTCGCTTGGGGACATCCGTTGTCTCACTGAATACCTGTCCACCAAATATGCCTGAATAGAACGGAATTGAAATGCTTGTCGTGGCATTCGGAAAACTTGTAGATTTATTTTTAAATTGTTCCTTTTGTACATAACTTTTAGTTCTTTCTTTTTCGCAGTAACGCGTTCTTACAGCCGTGGGTGAGTGGCTGTAGTATAAATATAATATCATTGTTTCTACTTAGTATTTTTGTTCCTTATATTTCTTAAATTCTTCAGTGAAAGCTGCATCTATAAATAATTCCTTGTCATAGGGAGAACTCCATTTACTTGATAGAACATTACTGCCCTATGATCAAACAAATTCACTTCAGTCGGATTAAGAACTGAGTCAATTTCTTCAGTCTCATATATATTCAAAACCTGCGCAACTTGACTGAACAAATGTACTAACTTATTCCACATCGATTAGCCGTGACGCGCATGCGCTACTTTTTATGTAATTGTCGCCTGGGAAAACGCGGAAGTACAACAAATGTAGGATAACTTTGGACATCGAGATACAGCTCTCTTCAACACTGATCGGGAAGCCAAGCTTGTTATCTCAAGTATTTCCCGGCTGCTGTGTCGAGTCTTGGCTCTTGCTGTTCGGCCCCTGGTTTGTTTGCCCTGTACGTCGCAGGGGCGGATGTTTACGGACTAAACAGGGCGATTCAGAAATGTCTTCCGCCGCCATGGCCACTGTTCGGATCTCTGCTATCGTGTGCCTCCTCTTCAAATGCGCGTGCACATGAGATTGTTTGGTTGCACTTTCGATGATATTGTGCGAAGTGGTGCGCGTCGCTCTCATCTTGGCCTTCCGCAAACTCGATTTTAGCTGCAGAAATTCTTGAAATAAAGCATCACTTTTGAGCAGATCCGTGTAGAATGACTGACCAACCGCTCCTGTGTGGTGTTTGAACTGAGCTAGCTCTATTCCGCCCAGTCCAATCTCGACAACCGATCGTCGTCTGGCAATGGCCTGAGATGTCCGTCTCGCTCTGCTCTGTATGAATCTCCGTGCTGCTACAGTGACAAGTCGTAATTTCGTTTCGAGGTTCCTGGCCGCAATTGTGGCAGCGATTTTCTCTTTGGACTCCTTTAGATGTTTCATAAGAACAGCAATGACTACATTGACCAGCACGAACTGAGCCACCAGAACAAATGTTATGAAGAACAGCGGAGCAGAGTACTTGCTGATGCAACAGTTCTTGGCGCACGTGGTTGAGCTGTTACACTTCGTGCGAAGTGTGTCCTGCAGTGATACAAGTAAATACGGCAATGTAAGCAGTATAAACCTAATCCAAAAACGTTTGGTAAAAACTACCCTATTGATGAACACTTACTGATTTGTGTCTGTTTCAGAAACATATGCAGTCAATTCTCGGGACCAGATCCGTCTTAACAGAAGATGACGTAATCAACTTTATAAAGTTCAGCGAATGTAAATATTTATAACTGGAACTGTTTCATTATATTGTTTCTTAAAATAACAGTCGATTTCTGTCAGTACTAATCAGTCCAGTCAGTAGTATTTCCCAATCGTAACTGGGCAGAACGTACTCCCCGGGGCCGGGGTACTCAATAAAGTTTTGTACGGGGGGAGAGGGCCAAACCCTTACCCCTTTAATATGCCAATTTTTATCGAAATGGTATAGTACCCCTTTCGTATACCTAGACAAAAATTTGCACCCATTTCCCATACCTTAAAGATAAGCCAAATGTATTAAAGTCCTCGCTAGCCGTACATATTTTCAAACAAAATTTGAAAATTGAACCGTTTCAATTATTGTCCGGTAAGCTTTCCGGCGAAATTATTTTTGTTTGCAACCCTTTTATATACTTAAATTTAGTTGCTGTCCTTTTTAGTTATTTTGGCGACCCTTTAATATACTACAATACCAATTTTCCCTCCCTTTTCTATACTTCGAGCACCCACGTACCTTGAGAATGCCATTCCAGTTATCGCCAGTCGCTATCCTAAACAGTGTTAGCATTGCGGTACCAAAGTCACGGAAATGAGCGTGGGGACCCATCCCTTGGCAGGGATAATCGTGGGAACATTCTGTGAGAGACAACAAAGCGTGTACAGATCAACAACCATTACGCATTCACAAACAATACCCGAGCCAGAGATCATTAAACCACTCAGCCGGAGAATATTATTTTGTTCTACATGTATTTTTCAGATTTATTATTTAAATTTAAATTTGTTATTAATCAACTGAAGAAGTGATCATTTCTCTCGTATGTTTCACGCAGCATTTCCAAATATTTCAGTGAAGTTGATTTTGTCACCAACGTCAAGAAACGTTTGAGATTTGTTTTTCATACTAATGGAGTAAAACATTCTTAAGTAGATGCCGTTATTTAATCGGGGTAAACCACTCAGTCACAAATGTTCGCTGTTATCAAAAAAGAGCTCTGAGTAGTTAGTTACGTCCGAGAATCTAAGAATATGAAAGGAAGCTAAACCCATTTGACTGGTATCTAATAAAATGGTTCATTATAAAGACTGCACGTACGGTTGAACTACTGCTGTTCCAAAGCAGTTTCAAACACAGTCAGAGTGCAACCGTGCAGATGGAACTAGATGTACATTGTGAGAGCCCCTTCCCTTCCCTTGATCCTAAAGAGTCAGGGCGGCTGGGTGGACGCGTTGAACTGTGCCAAAAAAAAAGATTCATAATTTTTCTCGCTCATCCTTTCAATGTGCCCCATCTCTTTTGTGCTGACTTTTTATTAACAACGAGAGACCGAGAAAAATCGACAGAGTTCATTGTGTATCTCGTAGAGTTCTCCAGCGTTTTGGATCAATTTGTGTATATGGTGTTTTACTTAAAAGTATTTTACCATGCCTCTGATTTTACGATTAGATGTCAATTGTGGGCAGTGGTTGGCACGCTGTTCAGTAATATCTAATATTCGGTCAAGGGTCAAGGCTCACCTAGAGTTCCGAACAACTGGATACCGAGACAGGAGTAGATGAAGAAGAGCAGTAGGAACAGTAAACCAAGATTGCCAACCTGTAGAAACACAAGTTGAGCGTGCATTATTACGGCGACATGTTCTTCCTTAGGTTACTATTACTAAACTAAGAAATTCATCTTTGGTCAGTTCTCGGCACAATTACTGTTGAACATGTGATAGTGACGTAGTATATAAGTAGTATGTACATAATATAAGTTAATGTGAATTACCTGAGGCAGAGCTACCAAAACGGTATCCAGCAGCGATCGTACCCCCCTGGCTAGCTTGACAAGCTTCAGTACT
>JANVCK010126652.1:0-19467 GCA_026546655.1 Epizoanthus illoricatus
ATAATAATAATAATAATAATAATAATGGTCTTTATTGGGTACTCAAAACACACGTTTGGGCTTACAATAATTAGTAAAAAGTTAAATTTGTATATAGAAAATATTTACAATACAGTTAAACTATCTACAATCTAAGTAAGCTAAACAAAGTTAAAAAGACATCGGTTGATAAAAGAGCGTGCGTGCTTTTGGTAGCCTGTAGTTATGGCCACCTGGTGCATGGTAGGAGTTCATTCAATGCGTCGTAGTCATTTAGAAATCCTGGCCCAAATCGTACTGTTTATTTTTCTGATAATGTGTACAATGGATGTACGATTTAATGCATAACCAAATTTGATAGCCCGATTAATCAATTATGAATTTGGGAGAGATACTTCGTGTATCCAGCACTGCCCCACACTTCAACACCGAATAACAATAGAGAGATGATTAAGCTGTGAAAAAGCATCCAGAACCGCTGTATAGCTCTGTATTCACAACTCCGCATGGTCAAGGATGGGATCAGGGGGGAGGGTGAGTACAGTGCTTGTTACACATGGAGGACCGCCTATATAGCTCTGTATTCACAACTCAGCATGGTCAAGGATGGGATCAGGGGGGAGGGTGAGTACAGTGCTTGTTACACATCCATAAGCGCCATATAGCTCTGTTTTTGTAACTCTGTTGTTTGTCTCACAGGTGCTTCTTCCGGTACAAGTCTTCCAACACCGAGGTAGGAATGGAACAGTATCTGTATTGTATCTCAAACAAAACTTTGGTATTGGTTTAGCCCAGATTGGCAGTTTAAAATCGGTAATTCTGTTCACAGAGCTAACACCAAGCAATTTAGTTTGTGAACAGAATTATCAATTTTAAACTGCCAATCCGTACTAAGTTTTGTTTGAGAGTAAAGTGTTTTTTAGTCGAGATTTCCTTCAAAATGCCTTAAGTTTAAGGCCAGTTGAAGAAACTCATAACATGAGCGCTCTCTTGTATTTCCCGAAGACTAGAAGTGTTTTGCCTGATGTTGCTTGTATAAAAATATTGAAGAGTTATCGTTTCCTAAGTATCGTAGTCTGAATGTCTGAAATGATGTAACTGTTTATTTTAATGTCTAGCTGAATACCCAGGACATACGGGAGAAGACCATTCGGGAACAGGAGGCTGTCTACAACACGGAGATGAAGAGGTAATGGAACAACCATTTGATATTGTGGGGAGCGGGAGAAGTGAAACAGTTTCCGAAAAAAAAATTGCACGAGCCGAAAATACTTTTGCACGATACAAAGTTATGAAGAAAAACAGAAAGAAAGAGAAAGAAAGAGAGAGAAACAGAAAAATAAGAGAAAGAAAGAGAAAGAAAGAGAGAGAAACAGAAAGAAAGAGAAAGAAAGAGAGAGAAACAGAAAGAAAGAGAAAGAAAGAGAAGGAAAGAGAGAGAGAAAAGCGAAAAAAGCTGCAGCCCAAGATTTTACGACAAAAAGGTTGCAACGAAATCATTCTTCGTTAAATTAGGTTAGGTTAGGTTACGTTAGGTTAGGTTAGGTTAGGTTAGGGTTAGGGATAGGCCTTGGCCCATTGTGCTAGTATAATTTTTGGCATAATTGGAGCAAACGTGCGTAGTTTTTCAAAAATGCATTGCTCGAGCATAATTAGAAGATTTTCGCATTTCTTGAAGCATTAAAGCCAATAACAATTTCATTCTTGCTTTGTTAGTGTATTTGCTACAGGGAATTAGAATAACTGCAAGTTCTGGCGTGTGTGTTTACTTATTCAGTAGATCTGAGAACTACTGGAAGTATTTTGACTAACCCACTTGCCTAGTTACTAGACCTCTTTCTCTTTCCATGCGCGGTCAACAACTGCCAGACCAGACGCTATTACATACACAGAGACACACTCACTCACTCACTCACCCACTCACCCACCCACTCACTCACTCACTGAGCGAGCGAGCGAGCGAGCGAGCGAGTGAGTGAGTGACAGACAGACAGACAGACAGACAGTCAGTCAGACAGAACTGCGTGTAGATATATAGCAAGACTGACAACAGCCAAATTAATAAATATTTGCAAGGTGAAATAAAATGAATAAATTTATTTACATCTCCTTCAGCCTTCGAAAAGAGATCAAGGAGATGAAACGCCAGTTGCGAGAGAAGTCAGTTGAAAGAACAACTGACGAGAGACAACCTAGATACGTGAACACCGAATGTCACTACGCTGCTAGCCAGGTCAGGGCACAAGACACCCGCTTCAGGACAGAGAATGGTCGTGCTGCTTCTGATACTTCGGTTAGCTTCGAGAGCATTCGGGCCACGTCTGTCAGCCCCGACAGCATTCGGGCCACATCTGTCAGCCCCGACAGCATTCGGGCCACGTCTGTCAGCCCCGACAGCATTCGGGCCACGTCTGTCAGCCCCAAGAGCATTCGGGCCACGTCTGTCAGCCCCGACAGCATTCGGGCCACGTCTGTCAGCCCCGAGAGCATTCGGGCCACGTCTGTCAGCCCCAAGAGCATTCGGGCCACGTCTGTCAGCCCCGACAGCATTCGGGCCACCTCTGTCTTGCCAGTAAACACGAAGGCGCAAAGTGCGGGTATATCGCTTCCGTCTGGGAGTAGAACTGGAGGTAGTCAGTCCGAGACTGGTAGCACCCAGCCTTGCGTGGATGAACTTGAAGGCCATCAGTGCGTGATATCATAAACACCGAGCATGATATCCCAAATAATATGCGTGTTATCCTGAATACCGTGCATGATATCGCAAATAATATGCGTGTTATCCTGAATACCGTGCGTGATATCCCAAATAATATGCGTGTTATCCTGAATATCGTGCGTGATATCCCAAATAATATGCGTGTTATCCTGAATACCGTGCATGATATCCCAAATAATATGCGTGTTATCCTGAATACCGTGCGTAATATCCCAAATAATATGCGTGTTATCCTGAATGCCGTGCGTGCGCGTACGTTCAAAAACACACACTCGTCAGCAGCGCGAGGTCGATTCTCGTCACAAGAAACAACGTATAGCACGGAGGACGGTTGGCTTGACTAGTTCACCAGCAACAATATTAAACATTTTAACTCTTGAGTTCAGCACCGTTATTCGGATGGAGATATTACCCCGTCAAGTTGCTACAATTTTGCACTTATGATGTTACCGCTGAACTGTGCCATATATCCCAGCCCGTCGCTCGAAGGAAAGCTTAAGAATGACAATTTTGATTTACAACTTACTCCTGGAAATCCTTATGAATGTACTACAGTACTACAGACTTCGGTAAATTTGGAACGTTTTGTCAGGAAGAACGACGCCATTGCTTTTGGTCAATTTTTGATGGTGGTAGAGACGGGATTTCGGAGGTCTGGGAGTTTTCGCGAGCGTAACCCGATATTTCCCAGAGAAAATTTATTCATTCCAATTGCGGATTTATTACTTACTTATATAAATGTACTACTGATGAACAAAGTTAGGGCGAAATTTATTTTTGAACCAAAATGACCATGAGGATTTTATAGAGACGGCCTCTTAAGATCAACAAGAAGCATGCGGGCAAGTCTTGCGCTTACTTCATGTTCCATTTTCACTTGACACAAAGCTCTTGCGCTTGTCACTGCGCTTGTGCTTGCGTCACTAGTGAAAACCAGGCTTAACCACCCGCTCCTCGCAAACAAAGCAGGCCCGATATCTATCTATTGAAATCGCTGAAAATTGCACAACACGTTGCGCAAAAGGTTGACAATTAACGTGGGTGTTACACACACCAACTCCAGCAAACTTGTGCCAACAGCGTTGTGAGTGTGTGAAGATTATTCAATAAGTTGCCGCAACAATCATAGCGCTAAAAATGGTGTAGCAAGCCATGTTACACGGTGTCGATTTTTAGTGCAGCAATAATGTGCAATAAATCGTCGTTCCGTGTAACATAACCTTTCGTTTTAAGTATTTATTTAACTAACTCGGTATGTGAGTACCTCGTCTCGCTTCCAGATCTCGTTTCGGAATTTTCGAGGGAAAAAAGTCGGGAGGAGACTCGGGGAGAAGGAGGAAACGTGAATCAGGCCCATGCACCAACGACTCGTGCCAAAGTTCCCCAAAAATTTCCAAACGAGATCAAATTACGGAGATCAGGAAACGGAATCAGTGAGAGCCTTCACCCTCCTCAGTCCTGTGAAGTATTAATTCAAGTATTAACTGAATTAAGTATTAAATTAAACGCTATTAACTGACATAACAACGCTATCTAGTATCTGATTTTATTTTACTGTATTTTTCCATTTGTTCATCGGGTGCAAGGGACTTCTGTTCACCCTTTAGATGTTGTTACCTTTGTATTTTTAAATGCTCGCTGTACCGTATAACCAGTATTGAGCAGTGGATTGAAGGAGTTTAACTATGATCGACTGGACGATGGTGCTATCCAGTCTAATGGTAAAGCAGACGTAGTATAATACAGACGTTAGACAAATTCAGACGTAACGGACAAGCTGAAGTTTGCAATGCTGTTCTGGAAGTCGAAGGCAAGTGCTTCCATGCGCATCGCTGTATTTTGGTGGCAAACAGCCAATATTTCTACAGTATGTTCGCTATCGGCATGGAAGATTGAAAAGACAGATTGAACTGAAGCATTTGTCCTCCAAAGCAGTAGAGGTCATCCTTGACTACTTCTACACTCGTGCTATCACTGTCACGCTACAAAACGTGGATGTCGAAGTCTGTTGTAATGAATGTTGCTTATCTCTAAAATGTATAATTACGTTCCCTTGTTAACGGTTCATGCAAGCTTATATAGCGTACTAACGCAGGGTCCAGGCGCGGACATTTTTGTGCTGGAAAACTGCTTCAATTCGCCGAGTTCATTTACCAAATACGAGCAATAAAATGTATTTCATTCGATATTGAATTACTATTGTTTTGATATATACTACTTTGATTCATTAACAGGAGGAACCAAATGATTGACTTCGTAGGCAGGTAATTTGAAATAAAATAAAATAAAACAAATTCAAATCTCCGTGAAAATTGTTGATGAATTCATTTGGTTAAAAAACCTAAAACACTATGCGTATCTGGAAGAGTATAAATATATAAATATAATGTTTCGGTCGAGTATACAATCATGTCAAATTTACAGTGAATGCTTCTTTAAAGCGGAGTGTTAATTATAGAATTAATATGAAATTTTAGCGAGTTTAGTACAAATGAAATAGTCTTTTCACTCACTCCAGTTCAATCAAATAGAAATGGCTATAAAACACTAAATGAACAAACGAGTATCGACCTATATATTTTGATCAGACGACTAAAATTTATTGTCAGTAGACAACTCTTGGAAAGAGAAAGATAAAAATAATTTATTCGGTTTTACTTATGAATCGCTTTAAGAATCACTTGCAGATTTTTAAATCGTTTCAAAAGTAAATAGTTCATTTAGTAAGTTAATTTTTCCGGTGTAAAAAGTATATCATATGTAACCTTAGACAGACAGTGTTGGGAATAATTGAGCCACCTTTGTTTATGTATATAGGAAACAGGCTGCTTTTTAATACATTGCCTTGGTGACCAACAGCGAACAAACTATATGCTCAGCAACGAATGCTCCAAAATGAATTTAAAACGTGTCAAGTAGAGAAAAAAGTGTTTTCTCTTTCGAAAAATGTTGTGAAAAGTATTTGATAATGAGATTACATTGATCAGAGAAGTAACTGTTTTTTCACTGACTTACACATGGCTTCATTACCAGCTGAAAAAACGTGTTTGCTCGCATGGTAATATTTTGCACTCCACCAATGAAAAAACAGAGCTCGCAGGCGCTCTACTTCAGCTTGAATTAATTTACATATTATCAGTTTCGCTGGCTGAGAAAAGGAAAATTGAACCTCTCACAAAAAGACACTGGATTTGGGATAGTCATTTTCATTTGCCGATCCGAAGATGGTGTAATTGACTAATGAGAGCATTCTATTTGGCGCCTCGAACGATGAAGAATGGAACAGAATTGAGAGTTTCGCCAGCTTCTACGATATGGAGTGACGGACAACAAAACAACAATGATAATTTGTCGAAACAAACTTCCGATAAAATTAATTCTGGCTCAAGGTCTTCCGCAAATTGTAAGACTTCTCGTGCTGCAAAGGGTGCAAAAACTCGTTCAAATTGTAAAATAAGTCAAAGCAAGCGATACGAGTCGTCCTCGAAGGTTAGCACATCAAATGTTAAAGTGGCTTTCAAGGAAACAACTGAAAATATTGAATGCTGTAAAGACGAAATGAACCTTCCTGGGATCACAAAACGATTTTCTTTGCCGGCTTGTTTCAAATTGGAATTCCACTCCAAAATTTTGGAGGATATTTATCAGAAACATTACACTCGCCAAAAAATGGACCAGATTTTGTACATCATTTTTATCGGCTTGGTGGTGAATCTATCGCTGATAAGCATGTACGCAGTACTGTTTGTTAAAACGAGCAACACTCAAGTTAACAGGATCATTGTCACTAGTACATTTGGAGCAGTCAACCTGCTTCTGATTGCATGTCATTTTTTTAGACTGTTCCCTGACGCTCTTCTGAAATGGTTGCCGTACTTGGTATGGTTCACCATATTTGGTCAACTCACAGTGGATCTTCTGGTCGGCTATGACCCTTTAGCACCGAGCGATTCCGTGGGAATGTTCATGTTTTTTACTTTTATAACTTACGTAATCCTTCCCGCCCGAATGCCAATCTGTGTCGCTCTGTCACTGCTTACTGGCATTGGCCATGTTATAGTCATTGGGGCATGTGCCAAGAAAAACATCGACTATCTGGGTAGACAGGTAAGTTAAAATCCCTCCTCCATTTATACGCGTCTTTTACTGTATCTATGTTGTGATCTATCTCCAACTCGCTGCATGAAAATATATAGATTTAATTCAGTGTAACTCGCGCAAAACAAACTTGTGCATAATTTACAAGTCTGCTGTTAAAACGACTTATTTTACTGTTCATTTATTAAAGCTGTCTCTGTATTTCTTCATACAAGTTAAAGACGAAGCCGTTTATATAGTTGCATATTGTCTGTGCATATATAGGTTTATGCTTTCTTTTCTGAGTTGCTAGTTGCACGCAATATACGCTAAGTTGATACATACGGGAGAGAGGACATCTTGCTAGTGAGGTGATCCTAATATTTCAGCTCAACCAACTTCGACATTGAGTCGTATTATTTTTATATGTAGTGCCAGCCACAAAATCTCTTACTTCGAAACAAATAGGGGAGACTTTAATTTTGTGATAAAAACAATCGCGACACCGCAGCGAATTATACAGATTATCATAATGTAGAATAGATCAGGACTATATCTATTATTAAAAGAAGTTAAAATCGTAGAAAACTATCAGTGGATTTTTCTATGTAATCCAATTTTATCGCAATAAACGCGTACGCCTGCGACAACGATAAACTCGAATTTTCACTCCAAAAACCGAAGTTTAGGTAATGTTAATAACATACACACTTCCTTCATTTGAAGTTTTTTCTTTTCTGTATTATCAATTATGTATCGGACGATTATGTCAACTTTTCTACGACACTAGCTCAGTAATTACAATTGCAAGCAAGAAAAATCGTTTAAATGTTGAGCCAGTTTTTCTCCTGAAAGACAATTCTTTGAAATCATTAAGTTTTAGGTTCGATTCTTATAATATTAAAACTGACGTATCTATATTTATAAGTAACTTCCTCCAGAGAAATATGGAGAAAATATTATGTATTCATTTTTGTTTCTTGATATATTATATCAGTTGGGTCGTGAAAATTCGCATCCATGCTTGAGTTTAGACTAACTTCATGGCGTCGCGGTAGAAAGTATACTGTTTTATCATCATGCCCGTATACTGTTTTATCATCGTACCAAGCATACGTGTCTAATATTTTTTTGCATGATTTCAGAAAAAATCTAAAGAAACAACAGTCGATAATTTATTTTAAAACTGTAATATTCACAAGATATTGAATTGAATAATAAATTCATAAATGCAAAGATGATTTTGAAGAATATAATTAACATTCACGAATTATTTTTTGTTACATTGTTTCAAACCCGTTCTGCAAAACCATTTGACTTGAGTTCGTAACTTCTTTGCATTTTTAGATTATTCAGTAAATAACAAATTATCCCGGCACTACTCGTTTTCTGAAACTCCGTTTGTTTGCCCAAACAGGCCAGCGATAGCATAAACCTATACAGTTCGTGTTCTTGTGCTTGCATGCGACACAGGACGCTAAACCAGCCCGATTATGTCGCTATTGGAGGCTTCAGCCGTATATTCTGCAATTTCGTGTACGAAACGATTTGTAATTGAAACTATTCAACACGAGTTTGACTAAAAAGATTCGATAATTTTGTTTTGCTACTTAGCAACGGAAAATAAGTCATACAAATGATAATATATGAAAGGAGGTAAAATCTGACTATCTAATGTTCAATTCAGGCTTGAACAGCTAGTATGCCATATCTCGTTATTCAGAATATATTTATGAATAGAACTTCCTGGAACGCACGTAAGATATTTATCCTTTATCTGTATTTAAAAATTAACTTTTAGTTGTTATTAAAACGGAACTGGAATTATGCAACAGAATAGACAAGTTATTTTTATTAAAATACGTGATTTTATGCCATCTGTGGAGTGTTTCCTTTGAAAAACAACAATTTTGTACGCTTTGCAGTTTACTAATAAAATGTTAAAAGAGCACTTTCCCGTTTTTAACAACGCTGGGTGCTTTAATAAAACCTTTTCCATTTATAGAGTTTCGGGTGTCAACAAATGGTTAAGACTCCAAACAACGGCAGGTGTGTTGTGACGTCACTATACGACACATTCGCCCTAAGCCCTGGCTTTTATCTCGCGATATCAATTGTATTCTCCGGAGATAATTAATTTATAATGATTATTCTTTGGCCAGGTAAAACTACGCAAATTTGATTCTATGAAAAATATAGGATATTGAGTCTTTCTACTTTTGCGTATCTATCTAAGAAAATTTATTTGAAAAGGTGAATTGTGATATGCGATTGTTTAATGTTCAGTATTGTTTGGCTATTTGTAAACTGCTGATAACTGAGCTGGCGTTCTGCTTTAATTTTGAGGAACTGTTTCTGATAAATAGTCGTCCCTTTGTATGCCGGTTTATTTATATCATATATGTATGTTAGATTACTCAAAACAATTCGTTCACAACTCAGTTTGCACTATCTTGAACTAAATTGTGTATTAAGTTGTGGTAGTGACCGTACCAACAACTACCGTGCGCTTTTTCTATACTCTCTGAATATTTGATACTATTATTAATATCTTGAGCAAGTGTGTAGCCAAAAAATATGCACAAATGATAAGGCAGAGTTCACCCCTAATACTGGCTTCTCATTTCCACTGCCTTTTGTTTTTCTAACGTCTGTTCCCGTGTTTGTTTCTCAAATGCAATTGGATGCAACTTTCTGAGAAATGGTATCTTTCAAGAATACAGTGCTATCATTTTCATGTGAACAAAATATGTCATTTTCGAAGAAGTAAATTTCGTATACTGTCCGCACGGATATGACGTCGAGTCCATTGAAAATGAACTTTTTGAAAACGGTAGTTTTCGAAAACGCAGTAATCTTATTTTCATGTGGACGTACTTTTTCTCCAAACGCTAACTTATTTTTCAGTTTTCATGTACTTTTCACAAGGAGACGACGTCGATTTAATCAAAAACAGTATTTTTTGAAAAGGATACGCATAGTTGATATGTGTACATGTCGTTCAAGGTGAAATGACTGACCGCAGTATGATTTGATGCAAATACACCGTTATGCATTTGTAATGTATATTGGTATTATTACCTACCTTTTTATTTCTTTTATACTACCGTTATTTTTCATTGATGCATTATTAATATTATGTATTTTTTTGTTGTTGTTATCATTATTATTTTTATATTTTTTTGTGGTATTGTATAATCTTGGTGTCAAGCAAGTCAGCCTTACCAAGTACATAAACAGAAACAGTGCAACAACCTGGTCGATACTGTCTTCTATTCTTCATCTTTGTCTGCATTTTCATCTGCATTTTCAAACAAACAAACAAATATCATCATGAAATGCAACAAATCAAAATTAGTTACATTGCTGAGTTTGTATGACTGGATATAACCAAGCTGTAGTTGGTCTTGGATATTCCAGTCTTTCCAGTTTCGGATTTTTCTAGTGAAAGTCTCGGATTTTTTAACCTCGTATTATCTTTAGTCCCGGTTTTTTTTTCTTTTGTAAAATCTCCTCCAACGTCGTGCATTTCGCCATGCAAGTTCAGGCAATATCATTCTGACGTCATCGCGTATAAATAAATTCATTACAACAGACGTCTGGACACTATCGGGCAGGTAATAGGAAAGTGTGGACGTCAAGCAATGAAAGTTTGCTAATCAAATCTCGTTGCTCATTAGCGATCTAATGGTAATTATTGGTTTCAATTATGACGTCACATGACGTCTTTTAGTTGATTCTGGTGACCAAATCTACAATATCAAAGCAAACCAGACGTGTTGCTCGACACGTGGTTGCCATGGAAACACATTGTAACATGAACTCAAGTTCGACGCATCAAAATGCTCCACGACACATTTTGAAGCAAATTTGACGAAATTTCAGCATTATATCTTCTTCCAAAAATGGTTGCGTATATGAGTTGTTCTAGTTTTGACCTCGCTGATAATTATTTCTTAAAACATTAATATTTAATTAAAATTATCTAAATGAATCATTTAGATTTAAAGATACAGTAAAATTTGGATGAAAAATATTACTCAAATTGTTGAGAAAAGTCATTGACGGCGCGATCACGATTGAGCTGTTCCAGTTGCGTATTTTAACAATATTTATTTTATCAGCATATTTTTTACACAAACGTTGGAGCTAAGGCAGCTGGCCAAGCCTAAGAACGTGCTAAACACGAATGTGAGGCTGAGGATAAGTCGGGTTTAGCTTGCGGTCCCATGTGAGTTTGAAGGAAGTACAACAATTCTACCATAATGAAAAAAAAATCGTCCGGTTTTCATTGACGATACAACTGAAATTGGAGACAATTAAGAACGTTTTAGGAACATGTTGAGGCTGAAATCGTTAAAACATTTTAATGTTTTTGAAAAAACAATCAGCCTCAGACCAACGATAGACGTTCATATACTAAAACAATGAGTGTATGTAATCAGAATTATATGACCAAATCATTTAGATTTACAGATACGACAAAACTTAGATACGTTATCTGAACTCGACCAAATATGAACTGGAAAATACTAAAATCAATACAGTTCATTAAAACTAGAATAGAATTATCTGTTTCATCATCAATCACCGCCAAGGAAAAGCAACTGAAATGTTTTGACATCAAGCACTTTAGTAGCTATTTTAGATCTTATCACCGGTTTTTAAAACTTGATTCTCGTAATCCGTTGAAAGCACATTTGTTCTGACCATTCAATAATGTATATGTAGCTTCTCATAATGTGTTTCCAATTAGTTCTTCAGTGAAACACCTGGTATTATTGTCTAAAGGTGCATTGCACATGTTGTTTTAACATATTTTCACATGGCCAAAACTTGCTTTAATTTGGATTTAACACTTTCGAAAGGGACGCAAATATCGCCCAAAGTGATAGTAGGTCATACTAACGACGGACAATTTAATATCGTGGGGGATGGGGTGGAAGAATGATTTTGTTGCAAAATGTTATTCTAGCAAATAATCTTGGGCTGCAAGTTTGTACTCGCTTTTCCCTCCCTTTCTCTCTCTTTTCCTTCATAACTTTTTGTCGTGTAAATTGTTTTCTCAAATCACCCCCTGCACCCACCCACACACACATCCCCCTCCCTGCACACAGATACCCCTCCCTCCCATAATGATAGCCCAGACTCTTCCATATACATAATTGAGACAAACGAACATGACAAGAATGCACTTTGAGTATTTAGCATGTCGAATGCAGTGTGTTCTCTTATTTTTGCGAAGGACATTTTTATGCAATCTCGTTTTAGAAAATCGGAACTTTTGAGGACATATCTAGACAAGGCCGTTGCACACAAAACATTTTTAAAATTAAGAGCAATGATTTAAGATTCTGTTTTGTGTTATCGCCATGCAACGCAAATTGGTACTAGATAGTATGATATTGTTGTTCAAGGACATAATGGTCATACCGTCTTTGTGTATTGACAGCTATTGTGAGATAACATATTCCACAGCAACAGTAACCTGGTAACAATTTTAATGTGTATATATAACCCCTCTCAGGTTATTTTGGTCTTTTTTCCGAGTCAAGTTGCTTGGCAACTGGCCCAGGTTATTGGAACAACCAACTGACTTGATGACCTAATTGGGTTGACCTTACGAACGTTTGTCTACATATCTGAATAATCTTTGTTCTATCCCAATCAGATTGCTGTATTATAGTTACCGTGCCTGCTGTGGGTTTATAATACACTGCGGAGCATGTCATTTATTCTGTTTACTTTTAATTATTATGTTCTTCAGTTTCTTCGAGGCAGAAGAGTTGCTTTTAAGAACTATGCACGAATAATTTATTTCTAACTCCTTAAGGTTATTATATTTGCAGCTGCTAAATGTAGTGAATTTAGCTAATTCGTAAAAAATCGGAAAATTAATTTTCAAATATATTTCATTTTAATTTTAAACTGAAATCTTAAAAACTAAAGAATTCGCTTCATATAATAATAATGCTCCATATTGTGAATAAAATCTCTAGATTTAGTAGCAGGTACACTTTATTGTCTTTATCGCATCAAAAACGTTCTACTAGTTTAGGTAGCAATAGATAATAATATGGAACAGGTCAAAATTAAGAATTGTTGTTGTTGTTATTTTGTTGTTGTTGTGTCGCTAGTGTGAAGCAGGCTTCAGTAGCAGTATTGTTTCTCTCGTCCTGCAGATGGCCGCTAATATAATGCTGTTCACGTGTTCCATGATTCTTGGCATGATCGATTTCCACATGGCTGACAGAAAACAGCGCAAATCGTTCCTTGAGACTCGACAATCACTCGAAGTGAAGCTAACCCTTGAGTCGCAGAATCTGCAACAGGTTGGTTTACTGAGGCGGTTTCGCATCAATGGGTGACGCCCCATATACCAAGTCACCAGTGACGCAACTGTTAACATGTTTCTAAATGATGAATTGCATGATATTAGCATAGGTTAGTTAAGCAATTTTTAAAATATTAAAACGGATACCGTATTTACTCGAGTAAGCTAGCTAGCTAGGGGAAGGGTAGAGAGAGGAAGCAGAGAGGAAAGAGGGGGAGGGTAGAGAGAGGAAGCAGAGGCGAAAGAGAGGGAGGTAAGGGTAGAGAGATGAAACGGAGGCGAAAGAGGGGGAAGAAATACTTTACCGAGCAATTTGCAATTGAGAAATTCACCTGTCAATAAAGTTTCTGTTAGAGTTTTTTCCACAATTATGGCATATGTCCTAAGGAATTATGTATATAAAGTGGTAATCGCTTTATATTCAAACACAGAGACGATTACTGTTATCTGTACTGCCGGAACACGTGGCTTCAAAGATGGCCAAAGACATCCAATCGGACGGCACGTTTCTGAAGGACGGCTCGTTCAACAAAATGTACATTAAACGGCATCCGTCGTGCAGGTACTTCCTACGTTTTGTCTCGTGTTGGTCTCTTCAGTGGTACAATGCGTCTACAGAGTATGTATCTGTTCTGCATCTTTGTAGCTACTACTAATCAAGATAACCTATGTGGTAGGGCGACAAACGTGACACAGATAAATTAACGCACACACAGATACACATACACATACACACACACATGCACATACACATGCACATGCACATGCACACGCACACACACATCCACATACACACGCACACACACATACACATACACATACACATACACATACACACACACACACACACAGAGGTAGGCAGACGCCGGGTAGCTAGATAGGCACACAATGACATAGACAAACAACCAGATAGACACACAGAAACACACAAACGATCGCTATACAACTTGACAAAGAAAGAAACAGAGAGACAGCCAGACGAGCAAACTTACCAAGTGGACAGGCAAACGAATGGACATAGGAGCAGGTAGACAGACAAAAATTCCAGCAAACATGGAAGTAGCTAAGTGGACAAGTGAGGTGACTAAACAATCTTTTCAGTATACATGTAACAAGAAAGATCAAACCTGACTTTTCTTTATTCAGCATTCTGTTTGCCGATATCGTTGGGTTCACTGAGCTCTCGTCCAAGTGTACCGCCGATGAATTAATCGTGACACTCAACGAGCTCTTTGCTAACTTTGACAAGTTGGGAACGGTTAGTACTGTACATTTCCTTGGATTCGTCACAGTGTGTGTGTGTGTACGTGTGTGTGTGTGTGATACGCAGGTATCGACAAAATAGTCCTCAATTGTTTGTATACTTGGTTTTAAATCTCGTCATTCGCTAGAGACCCTTTTCGTAGACTCGACGAATATAAAGGAAACTCCCTGCATGCGAGTTGTTGCCAAATTGTATTTCACATTTCACTTCTTATGCTTAAATGTCTATATTGTAACTATTGTAACTATGTAATTCTGAGATAGTCGTATTTGACGATAACTTAATAATGTGTTTCAAGTATGACTATTGTTGTTCTCTATAGAAAAACCGCTCACTCCGTATCAAGATCCTTGGCGACTGTTATTACTGCATCTCTGGACTGGACGACAACGAGAACCACGCCCACTCAGCAGTGGAGATGGGGCGCGACATGATCATACATATAGCGTAGGGCCCTTGCATGTGTATTACATGATGACGTAATCATATATATTATATAGCATAAGGACTTCAAATATGTATCACATAATCACATGATCATACATATAGCGTAAGGCCCTTGCATATGGATTACATGATGACGTAATCATACATATTATATAGCATAAGGACTTCAAATATGTATCACATAATCACATGATCTTCCATATAGCGTACGGCCCTCTCATGTATCACATGATCACGTGATCATACATGCACCGTAAAGCCCTCACATATTTATTACATGATCATACATATAACGTAAGACCCTCAGTGGTGTATCACATGATCACGTGTTCGAACATATAACGTAAATGTAATAAATGTAATACGATCACATGATCATGTAAGGCCTTCAAATTCAGCATGATACATAATCACATGTTTGTTCACATATTCAAGCACGCGATACAATCACACGATCTCATTCATATCACATGATCACATGTTCGTACATTTACATAATCCAGTCACGTGCTCATAAATGACTTTGATGTTAACTGCGCTCTTCTCGATCTTCACGATCCAGCAGTAACTTGAAATTAGAATTTAGTTCAAATACTGATTCTGCGTACCCGCTCACCGATTAGCTTGCCGCAACTTCTTTGTTTTACCTAATCTCCGTTGGATGGCGATTTTCTCCGATCTGTCTTGAACAGATACAGATTGAACTGACATAGTAGATTGTACTCAAAATATTGTCCCATTTCGTTGAACATGCGTTATAAAAGCTATGGTATATGATCAGATGATTGTTTATTGAAGTATTTGGTATAATTTTGCCTACAGCAAAGTCCGCGAGGAGACTGGAGTCTCTACACTGAACATGCGCGTTGGTATTCACACGGGCACAGTGCTGGCGGGAGTACTGGGGCAGAGGAAGTGGCAGTTCGAAGCATGGTCAAATGACGTCACTCTTGCAAACAACATGGAATCTGGAGGAAAACCTGGGTACGAGTAAAACTAAAATAATTATCAGTATTGTTCATTATCAGTATTAAGTGAATTGTGCCTATAATTATGTAGATAAGGAAGTCACAACACATTAGCTGTAAATTTGAGGTTCGGGGCACATGAAGGGAACAGGTCAAAACACACGCCCCAAATAAGGAGCCACTTTCTTCATCAGACACAGCCGTCAGCACATGGTACCATCCCCAACTTCCCTTTGTGACACCTAATTACGTTCATAGGGGGACTAGTGACATTCATAGAGGGACTAGTGACATTCATAGGGGGACTAGTGACATTCATAGGGGGACTAGTGACATTCATAGGGGGACTAGTGACATTCATAGGATGACTAATGATAATCACAGGGGGACTACTGACAATCGTTTAGTACAGAAAAAGAAATGATAAAGTGAAACAAAAACAGACAGTGTAGTCGATTCTAGATTATATCTTTATTACTCAGTTAGTTTTAGCTCTGAAGAGACAGAGGTTGACTTCAATTCAAATGTATTTTTTAATTCCTGAATGTAAGTAAACTCCAGAAACAGTTGTCCTAAGTATTGCCTTACGTATAATTTCATTTTCTGCATTACAAAATGTTACTAGACCCCCTCAGAACAAGAATAGGAGGTCACCATGGGGGAGGGGGTACCTTGCGCTGACAACTGTGTCTGGTGGGGAAAATGGGTCCCTATCTTTGGCATGCGTATGGCTTGCTCCCTAACACAGCGCCATTTTTCTTTCTTATCCTAGGCGTGTGCACATTTCCGAGTCTACGTTCAACTGCGTAAAGAACGATTACGAAGTGGAACCTGGAGAGGGCCATCTGCGGAACGATTACATCAGAGAGATGGGAGTCACGACTTACCTGATTGTCAAGAAACTCACTCAAGAGGACAAGAACAGCAGCCCTGACCAAGTAAGTAGAGAAATGCGATTAGGCTTTGAAGTCTATCTTGTTTGTAATAAAAGGCTAATACTACTGAAATAGTACTATCATTGATGGAATGTAAGTGAACTCAATTTGTTGAAAGATAAGTTTACTATATACTGTTATTATTTTGTTGTCAAGATGAGTGTTTCCACTATCAAGCTAGGAGGGCTTCACGTGATGCCACCTTAGAATTACAGTGTAGCCACGATGAAATTGGAGCCGAATGAAACTCGTTCTGGTATCATGTGAACACTGCGCTTGACCCTTTTATTCTGTGAATATACAAGATAAATGCATGACTGGCACAGCGGCAAGTTAGGCTGATTTAATGGCAAATATTTCGAGTAGTTGGACTAGCCTTTTTCAATACCAGAGCTAAATATGTTTAACCCTACTAGTCAAAATATTTGTCTGCTTACCGCAGTGCCAGCTTTGCATTCAATCATCGAATGACGCCTAGCATGCGTATCTCTACTACAAGAGATCGGACAATAACCACTAAAGTTTATTATTGTGTTGTGTACTCTTCTGCATTTAAATAGTTTGGATTTCATTTTATTCTGGTTATAGTGGAGCTGTAGGAGCAATGAGGGATTGGACTCCTTTCTATTGTCGATGTTGTTCTAACCCGGTTATTCTAGTTATAGTGGAGCTGTAAGAGCAGTGAGCGATTGGTCTCCTTTCTATTGTCGATGCTGTTCTAACCCGGCTATTCTGGTTATAGTCGAGCTGTAAGAGCAATGAGCGGTTGGATTCCTTTCTATTGTCGATGTTGTTCTAACCCGGTTATTCTGGTTATAGTCGAGCTGTAAGAGTAATAAGGGGCTTGACTCCTTTCTATTGTCGATGTTGTTCTAACCCGGTTATTCTGGTTATAGTCGAGCTGTAAGAGCAGTGAGCGATTGGTCTCCTTTCTATTGTCGATGCTGTTCTAACCCGGCTATTCTGGTTATAGTCGAGCTGTAAGAGCAATGAGCGGTTGGATTCCTTTCTGCTGTCCGATACATGCGGGAGAGTCACCTCTCCTATCATGCAATTTATCAATGGAGGTGGCTTCAAGGAGAAGAATTCCATTCTGAAGATGGACAAGGCAACGTTCCGCCATCGCAAGATATCTTCGGTAAGATGGTAACTCTATTCACACTGGGGGGGGGGGGATCTTCCTTCTGTATTTTGCATGAAACGTTTCTTACCAAAGAACCGCCATTGAAGATACAACTTCAAGCTCTCCTGTAATGCAAGTGGCAGCACGCCACGATGTATTTATTTGCTTGTATATTAATACTTCAAATTCGTTTTTGCTACTTTGCTTGTAGGTGCACATAAACCTGCTTTGCCTGAAAATTCTGTACGTAGCGTAAAATCTTGTCGCTGTACAAGGATAAGTTAACGGCTGTTTTCTACTGGCATAAAATTACTTGCTGCTTCTTGTTCTTGATGTTACCTATGTTATGTAGATTCGGATTGGGTAAGCGGCCGTTTATTCTCAATCTACGTTCTCAAAGACAACAACTTTTCTTCAATAAGGAAATGTTCCCAGCAAAGGTGGGGGAGTAACCCGCGGTCATACTATAAAGTGGTGGAGAGACTAACTGATTTACTCAGCTGGGATGGCGAAAGGCCCGTTCTATTGCGGTTACCCGGATGAAGCAAAACTTGCCCGGCTAAGGACTGGGACCGACTCCTAATGTCACCGCAAGAAGCATATATAAATCATTGATTTATTGTGCGTTGGAAATTAAATTTTTTTAATAAGATTATGTTCCAAATGTCCTTCTATTTAGCAGCTCTAGATCTTATCAGTGTATTCATTCATCACGTATTAACCAAAACCAAAAAATTCTTGTTGCAGGATTATGGCTCGGAGAAGTCAGACACGTCGAGCAATGCAAGGTAACTCTTGAAGTGACTTTTATTGTTTTTATTGGGAATAAATTCCCTATTATTATAGTAAAACAATGTGCCCTCTCCCCCTCCCCTCTCTCCCTGAGGTTAGGCTCTTGCAACTGCTACCTATTATACAAATAAATAGAAATGCATATAAGTTAGAATTTGGGTAAAATAAGGTCATTAGCTTGTTAGAGAATTAACCTTTTCAGATTGAAACGAACTTTCAATTTACGATTATTTTCAGAAACATTCAACAGGCCAAAACACTCGGAAATAACTTCAAATGAGTAAAGAACAGCTGCTAAAAGTTGGGGATAAAACACTGCACGTTCGAGGAAAGGGGGAGGGGCCATTGTGACTCCTTCTCTCTACCCCAGCCCGAACTTCTAACCCCTCCCTCTGATATACACTAAAACGAACTGTGGAATTGAATGGTCCTATATTAAGAACTTCTGAATTAAAAATGCACATGAGGTACGATAATTAGCCACTTCAGGAACTGCAAAAGGACTGGGACCCGTCCACCCAAACGATCCCAGAAAGCAATGCTCCAACAAGTGTATTGCACAATATGTCATCAGGAGTGTTTCGTAAGCTGTTGTTTCGCCACAATACGCATTACTTTATCTCGTCTAAGAAACAGTGGAATTAGGAAATGCATTTTGTGAATCATATCACAGTTCGTACAGGCTAATGATTCTGTTTTGTTCTTTCTTGGCAAATTAGCATTTGCAGCATTGCTTTCTGGGATCGTTTGGGTGGCAGATTATAAACTGACACAGTAAGTTTCAACTCGCTATCATCCGTCATTATAAAGTTATTGAAGTTTAAAGATG
>JANVCK010126653.1:0-11418 GCA_026546655.1 Epizoanthus illoricatus
CTCGGACTACCTCTTTTGGTAGTCCGAGCTCGGATAAATTTGGTACGGGTACCACTTTTATCCGAGCCGTACCAAAATCCAGTGTAGTGTAAATGGGGCTTTGATCGATAATTCACATCAGTGCGTTCCCTCATTATATAGTACCAATAGATCTATATTTTTGGTCGTACATTTTGCGACAAAAGACGACTTTTGAGGACGCTACCTAAACACGGTCTTCGTCAGCCCAAAAAGCCAAGAATTGAGGACATACATCGGTTCATAAAGTTATAGACCTGATGCGTGCTAATTTTAGCTAGTTGTTCAGGCCCCGGTTGTTCAAAGAGTTGATAGCGCTATCCAGCGGATAAATCCTTAATCAGGAAATAACTGAACATTAGACTACGAGCAGTCCCTATTTTTCCTGCTCGTCCGCCGTCTTTTCCTTGCGTACCGCTCGACGATCTTAAGAGCAAAAATAGGGACTACCCGTAGTCTAGATACGTGTTAACTATTTTTCTTGTTTTATCCACTGCATACGGATTTATCCGCTGGATAGCCATATCCACCAGATGAATTGGTGAAGGAGCCGCCGAGGTTTTGAAACTCTGACCCTTGGTTAATTACTTAATAACAACAAAAAAATCGATTTTTCCTGTGTAATATTATTTTATATAATCTAAAAATAACTCCTAACATGGCCATTCATTTGTGGAGCTGTAACTTGTTTTAGAGCCATCACTGAAGAGTTGAGACAGAATTCAATCAAGTCTGGAAGTTAAGATTGATCTCTTCCCGTAAGCTAAACACTACCGTAACTGATCAGTTCAGCAGGCTAGGGTTAAAAGGAGAAAATTCCACAACACTTTGAATTTTGTGTAAAGAAAAGAACATGTGATGGAATGGGGAAATTCGTCTTTCCGGTATGCCTAAAATCCATTACCCTCATCTATTAGCTCACTTCTGATCCGTTGATGGTAATGAACCGAATTTGGAATTGACGGACGGACGGACGCGAGTCGAAGTCGAAGTACAATTTTATATTCATTTACTATGGATGTTACGTTTTGAAATCGGAAATCGCTATCTTTGAAATATCTTGTACTATCATGATTGCAACATTTTTGATAATTTGTTGTCGTTCAAAGGTTGAAAACGATCGAAAACCCGGAAGAAAAACACTCATACACCCAGATTCAAACATCTGCCGTTCAGCCATTGCGCACTTCCGTGAACTCCACTTCCGGGATCAGCCGCGTGACAAAATTTACTGGGCCCTCCCCCAAGAAAAGTAATAGATCTTTCTAGAAAGAGCAGACGTGTTTGGTCAGAGATTCACTCAAGTTGAGGGCGGTTCACGATGTCGCCTGTTTATCAGTGTTTATACTGTAATAACGTTCTTAAAGCAGGCATTAACAAATCTTCTTGGGATACCGTCCAAAGTTTGCCTTTACAATCTTGAAAAAGAGACAACAGCGTTACCAACATTAACACGTCACCTTGGCAAGCGAGGGAAGCGGCCACTACTGTGTTATAAATAGCTCACACCCAGATCAACAGAATTCCATTGTTTCCGCTTTGCGTTCGCAGCTCAGTCAAGGTTTCATTGTCTTCACTTCCGGGTAATAAAGCGCATTGGATTTTGAAACCAGACAGGCTGCACACAGCTTGAAATATTATCCTTCATACGTGCTCATATTGAAAACGTAAAGTTTCGAAATAAACATGATGGATTTCATCATTCACAGAAGTTTGAATCGGTGAAGCGAATCCTAAAATCGTTTGTTTAAAATGCAAATTGGGGTTTGGTTGAGTCAATAACGACAGCCGCAACGAATGAATGAATATCAATTTCTGAGAAAGTAGCAAGTATTCCCCTGGGGAGAGGGATAAACCGAACTTTTTGCATCATAAGCTCTTACGGTAAATAACAGTTATAAACATACCAAACTTATGCGCTATACTTGCTATAAAAAATAGAAGAGTTTTAGCTCAAATTACATCTGTTTACGGAAGCGAAATGTTCGGATTTTAATGGGGAAACTCGCCGCCATCACCCCTCCCCTCTAAATGAATTTGACACGCATTATTTAGCAAGTCACTTGATTGTCACCGAATCTGCACGCAGTGTTCGGTTGTTCAATTCCGACTCGACCTAAGAGCTCCTTTGGATTGTGATGCCTTATTACTGTTCATTGAAAATATACAGCAAGGACAGGAAGAAAAAGCAGAGACAAGGTAAATTATTTCATTCTTAATCAGGTTCGTTGTATTGAACAAGTCAATTTTTTTTCGTGAGCTCCCCGGCAACCCAGTTTTAATATTTACCGAGAAATCTATTCGGAAGCTGAAGCCCAAACACACGTTTGTTTGACACAGAAAATCTGGTTGGGCACCGTTTCAGATGGAATCACTACAACAGCCCAAATGTATCGCTGTGTATTTATATATTAATCCCTTAAAGCTTTACAGTTCGACAGTCAAGTTACACTCGAAGAAGTCGCTTGTCTGATTCCACTGTTCATTCGCTCAGCGCGTAATACTTCCCTGTTCAAAGTTTATGTTCCGTGTTGAGGGAACGAGCGAGAAATAACTGTTTTGCTGTATTCTGACATTGAACTTCAACTAGGCTTCGAACAGGATTGTCGCAGCCAAAGACAGGCTTTATCACAAATGGTTTACTGTGCTGCTACTGTAGCAGGTAGTAGAAATTGTCAGCGATTCTGGTTGGCAGATTCGCGACACAGAGAAGCACTAATTTTTCTCGCTTCCTGTATCGTTCAAAAGTTCAACAAGGGGGTGTATTTCGTGGGCATTTTGAGATGATTTTAAACTAGGGAATTTGAGAGCAAGTCCAGGATTGAAAGTGTTGTATGTATTTTCGTAATGTATATAAACAGAACTATACTAGTTAGATAAATTGTGCCACTTTTCAGCGATGTATGATATGACCTCAGATTAGTTTAGCGGAACATTTAGATATTTGTACATATTGGATGAAATTGCTGGCGCCTGCTCGTTTGATAATTAAGCTCAATATTTGTAGAATATCACAACAATTTTTTAAGTTTGAGTCACTTCCCAAGGCCATAATTGTTGTCATTCATTAGCAATATCAGTAGCAAATGTGAAAGACAGCCTCTTTATTCAGCTGTTGTTTTTGTATAAATGAACGATCCGTGTTTACCCTCGGAGAATTAGTCTCTCCGGCATCTCCGCAACCCTTACTCGTGTTCTGAAAATTTAAACTAGAGACAACACAAGAAGCCATGTGCATGTCTGTTGCTGATCAACGCAGCTTGACAGAGAAATAATGTGTTGTTATGTCTGTTCTTTCTTCAGAATCGACGTCCAGCTCAACGCCAGAATGTGAATTGAAAGGTAGGTAGCCAGTAGTGGATTAAGCGCTTGTGAAATCTACATGATGTGTTGTTTTCATTCTTGAAACTGATGACAGTGATGTCACTTTCAATACCTCGCTAGCAACATTTTGGTCTTTAATAATGCACTATGTAGATTTCCTGTGCTTCTTCTTAAAGCTGAATTCATAATATTCTGAAAATTTTAAAGGGTTGTTGTTTTGATAAATTATGCACTTGCTAGGTGCAAATTTATAAGAATTTGAGGCAGTGAAACTCGTAACAGTCTGAGTCGGTTTCTTGTAATGCAGCGGAAATCGCGAGTGTGCCTTTCTAGCTTCAAAACGTCGTAGTACAGAGACGGTTATTGTAAATCATTTCCTGATGTTGTTGGTGGCTCGTGCTAGCACGGTATATGCGTTTTAAAAACATATACTAGATATAGCACACTCAACGACGAAATACAAGAAATGCCTGTTGAATTAAGTGACGGTATATCAAAGGATATTGTGCACGGGGAAATACCGTGTGCTAACTGTATACACTTTGCTTTTCTACTTCCAAACACTCTTGTTTCGTGTGCGAGCGAATCCTTCAAATCCCCCAAACAGAGCTTCCTTGGTTGTTCAGAAAATTAGAGCGTTATTACGTGGTCATTTTGCAAATGATCAGGGCCCAAGGGAGATGCTGATATCGCCATTACTTCCTGAGTTCCTGGTATTTTGCCATCGCAGACTCCTGTAATATATCTAGAGTCTCCTCTCGATTGTAGTTAAAGTTAATGTGAATTTATTTTAAAGACAGTTTGCATAAACTGATAAAGCGTTGTTTACAAGATAATGCTCCCATCTATAACATCTCTTTCCATATTGTATTTCATTTCTTTGATGTCTTTGCGCTACAACAAAAGCTATTTCTAGCCCAATTTTGCCAGTTACTGTCACTAGCATTCTAGTACCCGTTCGCCAAGTTTCACGTCACCAGTTCGTATCTAATATTCGGTTTATTCACCAATAAAACCCCCAACCCCCAAGAGATCGCTTTGCGGAGATACACGGTGTTCAAAATTGTCAATATGTTTGACACATAATTTATTATACCACGCAATACTAGGAGTTATGTTTGAGTGGAGAGAAGTAGCTCACAATATAGTGATAGTCATCGCTTTTTTGAGCTACAAACTCGGCTAGAACTAACATTGATACGTACGAAAAATACGCAAATACGCACCGAATATATAAGAGCATTATAGGCAAGAGCCGAGACTTGAGAATAACATATCTGCTTTTATTTATCAAACAGTGAATACTAAAGAATGATGAATGTGAACGTAGTAGTTAATGAAATGAAATAAGAAAATTGTACACAGTGACGCTTGAAGCCTAAGACTATTGCATATAAGCGGGTTTTCCGCGTACCAATGCAGTGCGTGTGAAGTCTGTAGAGTTAGTTCCGGGTTGCAGCGCTCGCCTTAATTAAGGACGTACGAAGGAACGTAAAAGAGACGTGAATGGCTACATGGAGAGCTGCTTTGAATTCGGAAACGACGCTTTGCCTGGGGCTATTTGACATTTCTCCTACGTATTGGTGCTCAATTTCTTTGCGTTCGAATCATGAAATATAAAGTCTGTGTTTCCTTTCCTCCTAACTTTTCTATGATAATATTCGACCATATTCTTAATTACACTTCTTCGATCCGATGTCCACTAGAGATTCATAGTTGGCAAGTTGTTGATCGGACAAAAGGGCGTATAGTTGAGTATAGCTTACTACACCGGCTAGACATTAGAATATCACTGCCACTGGTGCTGAAGAGCGGCTGAAACCCTTTTACAACAATATTTCTGGCAGTAATTGAAGGGCAAACAAATTCGCATCGTTTCAGTGTAGAACTCTCTCTTGAATGAACCCAATTTCCGTATAAAACACTAAAAGGAACGCGACGCAATGAAGCCAAGTTAAGTGCTCGGTTAAGGGTAGTGACCTCTTTGCTCTTTGGGCTACAAACAATTCTGTGTGCATTTTCCGACGGTTTCCTTGGTAAATTTTCGCGGATATTACATCAATCGACTAAGACCCTTCCTTTTGTTTGCTTTTTGTAGCCGGAGCGGATGATGCGGTGTGCAGAGCGCGCGTTATGCAACCGAAGCATACTAGTATTGAACTTTAATAGCTTGAACAAAACTATGCCAAACCTAAGGAGTCGGATTGCGCAACCAGTGCGAGCATAATATATAATCAAGTTGTTTACAGTGATAGAAATTTGTTGGAGGTTTGCCAGTTGCAGAACTTGAGGAGACAGGAAAAACAAAAATGATGCACGAAAAATAAAAACTGTTTTCGTTCGTTCTATAAGACGCGATAGTCGGTTAGGGAGCCATTTTTGTGTAATAATGCATTTTGCACTTTTCATGCATGACTTCCTTCCTCGCAGGAAGTTGATTTCACTTTCGGTTTGCGAACGTGGGATTGGAGTGATATTGCTAAACAGTTAACCTGCTGAACTCCAAACATAGAAAACGACCGCACTAAACTGAACTGCGCGCACAGACTAGCAGTCCAGTCGTACTCGTCTTGCAGCAACGAACAACTTGAACACAACATTAAACTGTGGTGAAAGTCCATGGGAATGGTTACCTAAAATTTAGCCTTATTTATTGTAACACTAAAAATTAATGTGCTTCTAATAAAGTAATATTGAAGACAAGTAGCCGGCAGCCTTAGGCTAAACCGAAATAATTGAAAAAATTTACTAAATTTTTTATATTGAAAGCATTTTTTTAAAAAAGTGTTCATTAACTGCACATTTCAGTCAGTGGTTTGCAAATAGTTGTCCTTCCATTTGTCACCTTTTATGTGACAGCCAAGTACCTCATAATTTAGTACTTTTTAATATTTTAAACTCGTGAAGATTTCAATGTTAGAATGGAGACTGCTTCCTCTGAAAGCAAGAAGGCTGAATATTTATAAGAAAAACACAACAATAACCAATGTATCTGTGCTTGGAATAGCCTTCGGCCTCACACTCACTTTGCCGGCCTTCGGCCGGCCGTCATTATCAACTGAATGTTCGATTTTTGAGCGAGTTTAGCCTCTGGTGCCCAGGGTAGGTTTTATTAGGCTTCGCTGTTGGAACATATCATTTCGTTATTCTGGTGGCAATAAATGTATTACCCGTGATCATTGCTGTTTCTTCAAATCAGTCTACATTAAGAATAGATTGTACAATAGAAAAAAGCCTTTATTTCACTTGTGCTCGAGTAAAACAACATCTGTATACAAGTAAATAGTACTATCAAAGATATGCATCTGTAGTAAACAAACATATATCTATAAAAATAAAAACAAAAGAACATGCAAGATAAGAAAATTTAACTGACATGTTCACTTACCCTAAACTTTCATCCATAACGAACTTGTATCGTTTAATTATATCCAGAATCTATTTGGCACTAAGCTCAACTATATTCTCATCTGGCATAGAAACAGGGTATAACAGTCGAATTTACCAGCTGAAATTGTAATAGTTGTAAAAATGGAGGTAACTTATAATATCTTCAGAAATTGGATTAGTAATGTCTTTAGTATTTTTGTTATAATTAAACTAGGAGAGTGCAAGTGTAAGAGTGTTGTCAGTTTGAAAAGTGCAACTGAGGATAGAATTTAGTTTAGCTACTCCTACCTCATGATCGAATCCTGGTCTGGGGGGAGGGATTGCGGTTTATCAACATGTGGTAACTGTTATTCCATGGACCAAGAGTCACAATAGTGTAGTCTACACAGTTACAAAACTCAAGAATTCATGTCAGCTGCTTCAAGTACAAATGTAAGAAAATATAGAACATATACATGCACATACTGCATTCAAATCTTCGGCAAGCTTTTCAAGTATTTCATTCAGTTGTGTTTTGGGATTCCGTGTAATAGGGATGTTGTAATAGTAATCTTTGCTCATTTCACACACTATACAGACTTTGAATGCAGTTCTTGTTATTTTGGTATATTACACAGTATGCAGTTCTATACAGTATTTTAACATTCACTGATCGGACGAGTTTCAACAACATCAAAATGGCCAATATTTATATGTACAAATGCATATCACGTACGTCATATGGTCGTCATTTCGGTTTTTATATTGTATTTGAGCTTCACAGCTTTTTTATGAATAACGTTTAATGTTATGCTGAAGGAAGATTACAAATAGTATATATATCATAAAGATATATCACACCAAAACTAGAACATATACACGCAACGTTTTATATATCTTTAGGCACGACAAGATCATACACACACAACATTAGCAACATTTGTACTATGTTTAAATGCTACACACAGCTATGAGTAAATTAAATGAACTGTTTATTGGTTTGATTAGTTCTTATGCTGTGTATGAGTCATTTTGTACAATACGCACACAGAGAACAGGACTTCCAGAGACTGCAGGCTGAATACACATGCATTGTTTATTGATGGGCTGGTGAATAAAACAAACTGGCTTTACAATATGCACGACATTATTCAGACCGATTTGCAGAAGCATGTTATTTGCAAGAACCAACGTATGCATATGGCTAGTACTTGCATTTACATCAAATTTATAAAAAAAATGTTTATAGCTACATAGTCAGATAGACCATTTTGAAACTGTTTCATATATATATGGACCAAAGATAAAAGACCAAGTGGCATTTTCGTTTTGTCAGGTGCTTGCCACTTTGCATACGAAACGTGTAGAGGAATTAAAAAGATTGAAAACTTTCGCTGTAACAAAGTCATAAATCTTTAGAAAAACGTGTTGGTAGTCGACAGAGAGAAATACTCCATAATAAGAACACCAGAACCGACAACACCAACAGATAACTTTACACAAACAATTCTATCTCTACTCTGACATACATGCTATTGTATGTAATCGAGGCAATTATAGTTTGGCAATTCAGCTGCTGTGGTTTCTGTGCATACCTGTGCCTTTTCGCATCGAATACTGATTCCCTTTCCTGTGGGTAGCAAGTCAAACGTATTTTATATATCGAAGCAGCAGCGGAGAGCAAAAGGCAGAACAAAATTCACAGAAGCGAATGGCATGGATCAAAATGGAAGGAAGTTAGGAACTATTAGGTCTATTAGAAATATAAAGACGGTTTAACCCCTTGAACTAGCTGCCTTCCGTAGATTCTACAGTCTGTACTAACAGGCTAAAACGTTAAGGTATCTCTTCTGAATGGAAATACAAAAAATCTATTGACAAGAACTCGCCCTGCCAAAGGCTGTTGTAGTTCGCGTGAAACATTTCATGTTGACCCTTCTTGGTCATGGACGTGACTTCATGCAGTTACTCCCACTCGATCAACAACCTGCTGCGCATGCTCACTGCCACTAGATACGGATGATTAAAAAGCGGCATGGAGTTACCAAGGGGTGGGGTGGGAGCGCACGTTTATTCCTGTTCAGCTGCAAAGCAATTGCGCATTTTATTGCGTAATTTGCACTGCAGAAAATGAATAAGGTTAAGAGCCTCTTGTCACGCAGTTGGATTCTACCGAGTGAACATGCAAACATGTTTATGTTCACTTTGTTTTTGTAGTTTAACAAATAAGGGACGAACCATTAAGATTTTTTGTGGGAAGGGGGGGGGTAGAGTTCGAGTAGTAACTTATTGAAAAATGCAACTATTTAGATCATCCCAAGCCCATGCTGCGAAATTAAGTTTTCCTAAGTTTTTCAGGGCTCCCATTGATAACAGTATCTATTCATTGATACTGAAGGGATTACCCTAACTGAAATAAATAAAAGTATCTATCTATTCTTGCATACATCCCAGTTGTTGTAACCTAAAAAGCCAACTTTTTAGCTAAATTAAGTTTTCCTGTTATTATATACATCTAAGCTGTGAAAAGGTCAGCTTTTTTGGAACTTCCGGCTTGAAATACATCACATGGGACATGTAAAATAGGACCACCTACATTTACCCTGCTGACGATTGAGAACTAGCTAAGCTGAACAGTACTATCGAAAAAAACAACATAATTGACACTACAGAAAGCACTGGTTAACCTTTGAGTGTGATGTGCTAAGCAGGTTGGGCACTTTGTTTAAATACAACTTTCCAGGACATACATCACATGGGGCGTGTAAAATAAGAGTATACCTATCCACCGTTGAACTCATGTACCCTGACGATTGAGAGCTAGCTAAGCTGTACAGTACTATCCAAAGAACAACATAATTGACACAACAGAAAGTACTGACCTTTGTGTGTGATGTGCTAAGCAGGTTGGGCATTTTGTTTTCTCGTTGTGGTGTAACTGGTGCAGGAGAAATGGCGACCGGGCCTAAATGGAACTGGTTGCTATATTCCATGAAATCTCGACCGGGCGTGGCGACACTATGCGCCTCCGCTGAGCTGAACTCTAGGTCAGGCATCAGGTTTGGTGCTAAAATGTTGGGCAGCTTGATTGGCATTGAGTGTGAGTGATTGTCTGGCCAAGAATGGCTATGGATCGCTTCCACCCGCTGGGTATTGGAAAGATTCAGGATAGAATTTGCTTCTCGTGTAGTGCGATAGCTTGATAAAATTGGCAGCGAATTATCGATGGAATGATTTTTCTCGAAATGAAAGCCACGATAGCCTTTGTTGTAGTCATAGTTGGTCATTGTTATCTTCTCCTGCATGTATACCAAGAACACGTTGATTGCCGCTTCCGTTTTCAGACTAGAGTTAACTAGCGACACAGATTCCCGCCCAGCTGGTTTGCTGTTTTTCTTGGTTCCTTCCGAGTAAAAAGCGATTGTCTGATCAATTCAGAAAAACTTCAAGTGCTCAGTTTACTTTGACGTGGACAACGTAATAACTGCAAATCACAGTGTTTGCTCAAATTAATGACAAAGTAAACCTGCCTGAAAAAGGAGGCAAAATTTAATTTCAACTGCAATATTATTATTGACTTTGACGAAATCTTTTCGTTGTCTGAATTATTTTCGTGCCAGTCTGTACAAAATGTTCTTTGGCCGTCTCGACGAATGGAAAGTCGGTACCCTCTCTTTGAGTCTGTGGATTTTGCCGGATTGCTCTTTTGTACCTCAGCCTTCGCATGAAATTTGGATGACAAAGAACAAGAGCCAGTGATTAGGTCGCCAACTTATTCCCAAAGTATCCGAAGCTGTGGCCAGTGTTTAATTAAAAGTTTCAGTCCCAAACCGGAACAGAAATGATCGTTCTTCTGGATATCAATACACAACTGCTTTAACTTAAAAGTTAGTACGGCTTCTCGTTTTCGCACGCAAATGATCTCTTTTGTTCCTGTGGCTAAAAATTTCATGCAAGATTTGTATTCACTAAGCCGTTGCTACGTCTTATCCCACTTGGTTCTACACCTTGACAATAAAGTTTGAAAATTTTTTAAAGTTTTAAAAACCGCTCAGATCTGCAAGTGAAATTTTGCATAGATGACCATAGGTGCTGTTCGCAGAGCCCCAAGACCAGCACGACGCTTGTAGTGTCTGACCAACATTAATTAGTATGCGTTGTTCCACAGTAAAGCTCCAAAAGAGAAGCAGTCTAAACACCTTGAAAGCGAAGACTGGCACTGAAAACCTTATCCTGCCATAAGGACGCGGGTGATGTTGTGATGTTGGTACTTGAGTGATAAATCCTTACACACATTTTGAAGGTGATAACTTGCTGTCACATATATAACAGCATTTCGTCGAGATTATTGTTTGTGTACACTTAACTTACAAAGCCGCATGCGAACACAAAGTCATTTCATAAGTGCATGGTTACTGCAGCTGTAAGGTGTACAAATTATCATAAAGAACAAAGAAAGGTTAGTAAGGCGTAAACAGACGCACTTGAGATATACACCTTCTTCAGTCAGTTATACAATAGATGTAATTATAATGTACTGTATTGACGTCATATATGTGATTGTGTATAGATAATCAATGCATGCAAGCCATGTCATTCATTGCTTTTCATTTTATACAATTCAATTCATTCTCTCTCTCTCTCTCTCTCTCTCTCTCTCTCTCTCTCTCTCTCTCTCTCTCTCTCTCTCTCTCTCTCGCTCTCTCT
>JANVCK010126764.1:0-11418 GCA_026546655.1 Epizoanthus illoricatus
GCTAATAAGAGGTATATATCGACGTCCTGAGCAACATACGCGTGGCAAGTCCCTTCAAAAACTCTACATGTAGTTTCGTTTTGTTTGATCATGAATTACCCTCAAGCCGTTCAAAGTGAGTGCGTATTTCAAACCAGCCGAGAAAATACCATATTTTCTCTGCTCGCATGGGCAAAGATACAACTTATGGCCATTCAAATGGAAGCTGATGACTTGAACTTGTACTATATTTATAAACTATTTTCGGGATATTAAAGAAATATATTTAACTCCTTATAATATCCGATTTTATTGAAGCATTTTCAAACATTTGCATTTCACTAGATGTTAACAATTGCGTCATTTAGGACTTGGTATATATGAAGCATCATCCTACAAAACAGCACTTCAGTTTCTGGCCATGTATAACAAGAAGCCGTACACAGCTTAACTCGGGCCGGCTGTAGGATGCATAGCTCTACGTGACCGGTATAAAATTTATAATCGTTAGCACTTGTTCAGGGTAAGAAAGCAGTGACAAAGCGGCCACGGTCCTGATATCGAAGTATGGTGTTATTGCTATTTGAAAACGTATTTAAGGTTAATTAAAAAAACACAAACTTAATAGTCAACCAAGAGGCTGCGCACAGCCTGAACTTGTGCCGATTGTTGTTTAAATCAACTTGAGATGCAGCGAGTGTCACAATCCCTGCAGGGAGGTACTCGGATACAAAAGTGACAGGGAGTTGTGAACGAACCCAAAATTTAATACTCACAGGCAAAAATCAATCCACAAAATACCCGGGGACTAAACTGAATACCCCCCCCCAAAAAAAATTATATTGTATTTTTTCTACCCATCTGAAAGACTAGCTAGAATCTCACAACCGAAAACAAAACCGACCAAAATGTCAATACCGAAAAGAATACTAAGTTGAGAATTTCAAACCCCCCAAATCCTTCTCACCTCCGCGTCACTTTTGCACCCCTAGGGTCACTTGCTATGGGCTATGAAAACATCTGCTTTCATTTGGCTTTGTTCGGCTTCTGAACATAGCATAATCACAATTTGTGGTTTGTTGTGTCTCTGGAACTTCAGTGATACATTTCTTGTGGTCAGAGTTACTCGAAATATTGGATAGTTGGATATTAAAATATGCAAACATTGTGTTTGTCAGAGAACAGACTTAGGTTGACTACAACATGATGCAAAAAACCCTGAGGAAATGTAACAGGTTTGGATAGATTTTTCAAACATTAGTGAGGGAGTATGAACAGCGGTCACAGTTGCTACCCCAACCCAATGATTTTTCCCTTGCATGCCGAGTGCCTGGGAACAAATTGTGTGCAATCATAGTCTGTCCCACTTCCGATTTACATGCTGTTTTCACCCCATGGTGAAATCACCAATCGGGTGAATCATTTTAAAAAATTAATAATTATGGATGCATGTTTGAAAGTAGCTGCTGAGTTGACTGATAACAACTATAAACTTACTACATACTAGTAATGTAAATGTCACGATAAATTTTATTAATTCCCAAAAGCTAGACTATCAATATTCCAGTCATGAAGAAATGTCTAAGGTTGACGCAATGCAATGTATTATGGGTAAGCTTATGGCTGATGACAAACAGCATTTGTGCAATGTCCTCTTTCACCCACGACTGTCTCGTGAGAATTATTTCTTATTGTATTTTATCATATATTTGTAAATTAGTTTTTAAAATAGGTTTTTATTATAAATAATTGTAAATTATGCAATTCAGCCTACTGGCTGCCTATGTAATTTTATTAAATAAACTATTATTGTTATTATTATTATTAATTCAGAAGCGCCTGAATAATATATAGTATGTCTCAATATGCATATATATGGTGATACAAAAATGTCTACACCTATCATCTGGTAGTCATTACCTTACCAGTTGCCTATAATCTGAGAAACAAGAAAGAAAACAATCGACATTTTTCTGTAGAAGAAAAGCTTAAAAAATAATTTAGTTGCATAACCACTTGTGCTGTGACCAGGATTTGCCTGTTTTCCAAGTGGTTTACTTACTGTAGTCTAATAGATATTAGGGCCTTACACGAACATGCAAAGATAACAAAATTGACTGTATGTCCCATGCTGCCAGATTCTGGCATCAGCAGGTACGTGGGAAATGTCTCACAACAGTCAATATATTCGAATACACAAAACGTATTGGTCCACAAAAATAGCAGATATAGACATACGATGATATATAATTATTATATTAAAATAATTAAAATCTTACACCAGGTCTGCTAGTTCATTTTCAAGTTAGAACCGAATTATTATAATTTAATGATATAAAATCACAAATAGAATACCAGTTATTTATCTAGTATACGTCCTAAGAATAAGGATTTGTCCTAAATCACTGAAAATCCCTAATCAGCAAGTACACGAATATATAACTCGACTATTTTTGCACTATGGCCCAATTTCTTAGTTTAAATTCCCACACTTTTTTTAAAAAATTACACTCCTAACACATCTTACAGGGACTTTGTTAATCGTGTTACAATATATGCTGAATAGACTTTGCTGAGTATACAGACTTTTACAGTAGATGTAGATGTGAAGGCACACACTTGAAGCAGTTTTCGCACGCACTTTGTGACTGAATATTATCGTGCCACACGCATAGCCTAAATGGAATTTGCTATTTTGTAAATGGTAAATAGTGTTACTGAAAACCATCTGAAACATTTGTAAAAGTGTATTCTGAAACCAAAAATTACAGCACTGACTTACCAGCTCGTAAACAAGATGGTCGCCGTCTCGCCAAATCCAACCATTGCAAATGAAAATTGACGGCCATACTATTGTACGACGAACACCAACCAGATCCTATCAGTAGAAACTCATGCCAGCGTATCAAAACAGAAAAGAAACTGGGTCAGTAAAACACTCTTGGTTTTGTGTCGATGTTCTACGTCCATCGTGTTGGTGTGCCGTTAAGCGAGTCGCGTGTGTCATTGCAGTGCATGGTCTTGTTTCACCTTCGTATTTCGTTTCCTAGCACCAGTTGCCTTACTGTTGCCTCCTGTCTCTCTCCAACTAACGTAGTGCTGGCGCAATCTTCCACGCCTGAAAACACTTCTATATACCCGACTTCATCAAATAGCAACAAGCATGAAAAAGCTGCATGCAGGCCATGCAGGTCACTACAAAACAGCCCCTTCCTTCGCCAGAATCGTTTCCAGAGCCCACGTTTCATCAGTCAGCGGGTTATGACGAAAAAAATATCCAAGCCCCCAGTAATACAAGTTATATAATGATTATAATTCCCCTGGCAAGAACAACACCACCACCGTGTAATATCATCGATTTGTTTTGCAACATTCAATAGTGATTGTTACGTGGTTCGTTTTATCTTACAGAACATATTTTTGTTCAGTGGTCTGGTTCTCCCTCCCCCCCCCCTTCGCCTCCACATAATGAAATGGAAACAGAAAATGACCAATACCATAGTTCGCTAAGAAATGATTTATTCATCCTATTTATTTATGTCAGCAACGTTTTAAAAACGTTATATAACAATATCGATTCCGTATATGCCTAACTAATGCATATACTGCAATCCTGTTTTTGTCAGTTTGATCCCTACAAGAGCTTTAACCAGGCCTGCAATCAGGCTTCACAATATAGCAATGTACAAGGCTCTTTGTCTTTCAGAAAACGCTGCCAGCTGCGTGTACAAGCCAAGACCGAATGGAACTATGGGTAGTCTTTGCGCCATTACAGTATGGCGGCACCCGGGAAATTTGAAACAAGAATTACAAAAATTCTAATTGTAATTAGCTTGTCGTTGTATAGATTTATCGATTTTAACTATATTAAACTCCATTATTTCATTAAGTTAAGTCAGCCCTAAAGTTTTTGTTAATGGTCACTAGGTTTAGTCACCAAAGTTCACTGGATAAAATAATCAACAATTAAAATAATGAAAAAAAGCTTTTAAGTATTTTCAGAAAATATTAGTTCTTCTATTGCGCTCTGCATTCTTGGCTTTAAGTTTCAACCAGAACAACGTTTTGTGAAAGAAATTCTTGGAAAGGATAGCTTGCTGATGTACGATGCAAGATACAATAACAATCAACAACAGGGAATAAGCAGAACAGAAACATGTTTCCTTTATCAATAAATCTTCTTTAGATTTCACCAACTCTTGCTTATTTAGTATATGCTTGGATTCCGCAAATCCATCAAGTGATTTCCGGAAAATTATCACGTACTTGGAGCTATGTTTTTGTGATTTGCTATAATTTATGAAACTATGCCGAGGTAATGAGACAAAGAAGCAGCGCCATTTTGCTGTCCCATTTATTCCTTGATGCAAACATTATTGAGGGCACATCAACAAGCAACACAGTAAAGATCATTTCTCGTGTTGTATTTTACCACTTGCACTCAACAGGCATCATTCTAGCGTCAGAGTACAGGCCAGCTGGAAACACGATGCTGCTACTAATCTAGTTTGCTGCTTAATTAATTACACCTACATAAATAATTGCTGTAAATATTTACAGTAAATTCAGTAACAGTGGCAGTTATCTCGCGATATGTTTCTAAAGGACGAATAAGTAAACTATTTCTTGGTCCAGGTATGCCCTTTCAAGAAAGGCAGACTAGGCTTTAAATAAGATTAAAACATAACAGCCAAAAAGCCAACTTGTATCGTTATACATGGGCAAGAACGCTTTTTATTATTACAAAGTATATCCCCTTATCACTAATACTAACGGCACAATTGTAAATTGTAAAATAAAACAGTTTTTGGAAGACTTACAAAGACAAGGTTGTCACCCAAACAGACAATAATAGGCGAATCTTTGCTGACGTAAATTTTACCAAACAATTGGTCTTGGATTTAATGGAGTCGGAACAAATTGCAGAATAACCAAGGATTTAAGATGACAATGTTTACATTTTGCTTCATTAGCAAGAATTCAACTTCAAACTTCGGACAAACGAATTCCATAGATCGAAAGAGTATGTCACAGTTAGTAGTCACTGAAAATTTGGGCGCTAAATGGTGGACACTTTTTCAGGAATGAGTCTCTGAAAACGTCAAAATTTACAGACAATATATGACCTGGAGGCAACTGTTGCCTCCAGGTCATATGTTCTCTGTAAATTGTGAAGATTTTAAACGCCCATTCCTCAAAAAGTATGCTTTAGATCTGTGGACTTTGTTTGTCTGAAGATTGAAGTTGGATTGATGCTAATGAAGTAAAATATAAACAACGATGTCATCCAAAATTCTTCGCCTATTGCACACATTTAGATCTCCTGCTAATGATCAGTTACTGATTTGTGTTTCATTTCAGAAACATACACTTCTCTGTTCAACTGTAATAAACTATTATTTTCACTTCCAAACACCTTTCATCAAAGAGACATAGAAACTTTTGTCTCAAGCATACAACGACTGCCAGGTTCATGAACAACAATAGTCAAGATTCGCCTATGGTCTAGTGAGGCTATACCTAGATAAGAGTGTTGTCCAAAAATCCAGCAATTGAGAACATTTATAGATGTATCTGGAAGCGTCTGAACATCCCAAGCTTGCTTCTTTTACATTATTTCCACTAAAAATCTCATCTGAAAAGGCCACGAGAATCGAAATACTACATGCTACCTAACACTAATATTTTTGACAAAATAATTTGGATCAATGCCTTCGGATACCGAAGATGCTTAGCTTTTCAAAAACCGGAGATGAGGTAATTATCTACATTTCTCGCGGTTGGGTCTTACTTTCTTTGGTTGCGAATTCTCTTATATACCTTACATAGGATAAATGCAAGCGTTTTCTCTCTATCTATTTTTGGGACGTGAATCCAATCTTTCAAAGTTCTTAGAAAAAGTAGCGCTTATGACGCTTAAAAATTATATAAATCACTGAAATTGTTCTACCGTAGTTTCGTCCCATGTAAGAAATTAATTCGGAATTCGGCAATTTCTTTATGTTGGAATCTGGAATGCAGGACTGATTGATGGATACCGTTACATGGGGCAAGCAGTTAAAGCACAGTTTTCAATTTCTACATGTTTAAGGGAGGGTAATAGGACTTTAGGTCATATATGGAACAAGTTTTGACTAGGTCATTCCTTATTCTGCAGGATGAAGGAGAAAAGCGCCAAAGAAGCTCGCCAGGGGGTCCATTCTATACATCTTATGTGTAAAAGGTACCTGAATAGAAATATGGTCAGTTGCATTCAGAAAGAACACACCCCCGTGATAGTTTGTGTTGTACTTTCTCTGTGCATTCGCTACACTTGAAGTGCTCTCCATAACCTTCCTGCTGTTAATGTAAGTGAAGTGACTGAGGAAGATAGATGTTCCGTCATAGTAGAACATTTGGCTGTATATGTAATACACTCCGGATACTGCTATGTCGATCACCCCTGTGCTCCTGTACTGAATGCTACCTTGCCTGTGCTGCTGTCTCCACGCCCTAATTCGGATTTCATGTGCTGAAATGAAATCGAACATCACTTGTAACAATAAAAACGTATAGACAGGAGTTTTCTTAGTGCCACATGAAATTAAACAGTGAAAGTTCGTGATTGCAGAAATGTTAGGAGATGTAGGTGAAATGGTGTGGAGACAAATGGATTTGGCGAGATTTGTATTTCATGAAATTAGGCTTGTGAGTAGTATTAAAATGTGAGTGCATGTGAAATAAAATGGAACTAAATAAAATGATATGTGATGTGAGAGGAAAGAAGAGGAGCGAAGTGAAATACAACGATGTGAAATGCATGAAAGAAAAGCTAAACTAGCATTACAATTTTCTTATAGCGAACTACTTCTCGATCAGTTCACATATAAAACGCAAGAAATCTAATATTCTTTCTAAGGGCTTTCAGTCCGTGTTGAAGGCAAACACCGGGCAGGTAGCATTCAATCCACATTTGAAGCAAGGTGGGTTAACGAGTCGAGTATGAACAAGCGTACTATATACATACTTACAACGATACGCTCAATAACGTGTTTGCAATTCTCCGTTTAAAGAAAATTACTATAATATACTATAACTAATCAATAGCCAGTCTATGGCTCCTTTTATGCTTTTGGCAAACGTTGAATGTGAATAGCTTCTCCGGCGTAATCAAAGTATTCTCGCATCCAATACAAATTTGGAGAGCAATGCTTGCAAAGGATGCAAATCGCTGAGGTTGCTTATCTTTTCAATTAGTTTCATGTTTACAGGTGTTCAGCGCTTCCCATCTACTTTGCCATAACTGGAACTAGAATGTGACTTCAAACGCTAATCATCCGATACTATGTATCCTATAGAATACGCAAAGCGCGCGCCCGAGGAATCACACACCAGTATCTAGCTATGAGTGTACAAAGAGTATTTACTAAAGCGTCTGTAAACCGAGATCTAGTCCCCTGTACTTGTCGGATACAACATAAAGGCACCGAAATAGCTGCCTACAGAATCCAGGCGATAAGCCTTTTGTCTGAACATCGGTTTGACAGAAATAGTATCTCTTACGCTGAGATGAAAAACGCCTCCGTGAAACTTGGTGTTATACTTATCATCTGCAGAATCAATGCTGTCTACACTCTCCAGAACTCTATTGTTGTTGATATACGTATAGTGGCCCATCAGAAGAGCGTGTGCGTAGTAATACATCTGGCTGTATATGAAATAGTAGCCAGCTTTTTTCACTTCAATGACTCCTGTCTGGGGGCGGTATTGTATACTACCTGCCCGGTGTCTTTGCGTCCAGTGTACGAACGTGACGCCTATTTGGAACACAAGATATCAGGGTTAATACGGAACCTTCCCAGCTTTAATTCTAGCTAAGCAGTCACTGAAAGGTGCAGTGGATTGATGCGCGTCTAATTGTTGTTTAGGATGATCTTGCTTTGCACTGCTTTGTATTGTATTATGTTGTGTTGCTTCGCGTTGTGTTGATTGCGTTGCGTTGTTTTGTGTTTCGTTGCGTTGCGTTGCATTGCACTACATTGCGTTGCGTTGATTACGTTGTGTTGCGTTGCGTTGCGCTGTGTTGCTTTGTCTTGTCTTGGCAAGAAATCTGTCTTTTCTAGCAACGCTACCCATGTCTACTACGTGTTACATTGGCATAACAATTAAGAGCACGACATTGAATTGTATTTTAAATAACGAATTGTAAAGCAAGAATCAGTGTGTGAAATATATTGACACCGATATTGCTCAACCACATTTGGCCAAACTTCAGTTGAAATGCTGTGTATGGTGCGCATGGGATGGGGTGACGTGATGTCAAGCGATGTCACAGAATGTGCAGACGTAATGTCATATGACAAGTTGATGGCTGAGTAGAAGACAATATTTTCATATCAAGAAATGTGTTGTACCACTGCTTACTGCACGCTGTATTACTGTAAGGATACACTGGTCACAAATCGACGGCACCAGACGGCACCAGGCAGGCTGCATCCATTACCAAGACAGGAAGCAATGTAGTGACATTAAAATTCACCACAGTCGCGCTACAGTTGATGTTTTATAACACTGACTACACCACTGTCATATGTTCTTGTACTTGAAAACAGTAATAGCATGGATTTCGTAACAAGACAAACTATGGCCAAATTAGTATTTTGAGAGCATTTTTTCTGTCTATTACTAGTATGTACTGGATGTTAGTGCTATTGTCTTTAATCATCCGCGAATGTTCGTTGTTAGAAGAAATGACACTGGCTATATATAGTGTGACGGGCGACTATCAGTGCACATTAGTGTAATTTAGTTTGTTATCGTAAACACCCTACAGATAACTAATCATTAAAAGGTTTTGAACGCCTAAATAACCGATTAAATGAGTAGATTGGCCTTGGCGACAGCTTAGAGCTGTTGTCAGCTATTGCGGACTAGCTAAGTATAGCTTTTCTCTAACGCTCGAGTCTAGTTACTACAGTAGTGGCTAGAGAGTGGTTCTCAGCACGTCTTAACTAGATATTTGGTTAGTATTTGGGACGTTTAAACTCTAGCTGCCAGTCCCCGTAGGGTACAACATGACAGCGCCGAAGTAGGTATACCAAGTCATCATGCGGTACTCCACGTTGCCCATGCCTCGCACCGAAATATGGTCTCCGGCATTAAGGAGAAATATTCCACCCTGAAACTTAGTGTTGTACTTCTTGGAGGCACTGACAACACTGGACAAACTTGCCAGCACCTTGTCGCGGTTGATGTAGGTGGAATGACTCATTTCTAGGGTATTGCCTTCCACATAATACAACTGATTGTATATGAAATAGTAGCCAGGCTTGTTCACCTCAATGAACCCAGTATTGTGGTACTGGATGCTGCCTACCTGGTGACTTCTCTGGTGACTTGCATTCCAGTTTCTAAACCTGAAATTTTGTTTGCCTAATGAAACATAACATTGTCGTCAAGGTAATTTCTGAGAAAAATGAAGATGGCACCGAACATTATAGTGATACATCTTTTTGAAATTCCATAGTTAGCTCGCCCAAGTTAATTAAAGTGACGTTTTAGGTAATACACGTACTCTCTCCGACATTAGTGAAGATGTCTACATTTAACCTGGTGTTATATCGTTTCCGTAGAACTATTTAACTGATTTTCTATGTACGTTTCACCGTTTTCAATGGCACAATAGTAGTCATTGCTATGATAACGTATTTATTAAATTTAGCAGTCGGGTTACTTTCGTGTCACATTTTCACTTCATTTTAGAATCATCATCGACAAATACGGAATTAACTCAATCTGCTCAGGTTTGTTCACCTCTTCACAAAATAATGCTTCCAGAAACGTGTAAAGTCTACAAGATTCCCTCTCACTCACATCGGGCAGAATAGTCAGAACAGACTGCAGAAACCAATTGCAAGTAAATACCTGCGTTACCAATATTTGACAAACTTAACTCACTGCTGTTGTAGGTCTTCTGTGTGTTGTTCGGTCCATTTCTAAATTCTCACAAAGAGTTATATTCACTATTCAAATGTTTGTTGCTTGTGGTCGCCACTTGTTTGTAGAATTATGTACGGCATAGTAAGAGACGAGTTCCGTGCACTTTTTCAAAGCCTTTACAAAGCAGTCAAAACACACGTTGGATGTCCATCACTGCTGTAAACTACATAATGTTTAGAAAGTATGGAAAGAATTTCTTAAAGAGAATCTAAACAAAGGAAAATCACTAGTCGTATTTAGATTCAATGGCTGCATCATTCAACTATCGTTAGCATGTACAGCTTTATCGTGGGCCTATATATATCATCCGGCGGGAGAAACCAATATCCAAACATCCTGACTCATCACGATTTCGAATGGTATACAAGATAAATAGCTAGGGTCTAAGAAATAATTTTACATGACTCTCATCCCAAGATGTTCAAAAAATGAGCATGGGTTTGACATGTTTTGCTGTTACTGTAATATCCAAATCTGAAGAATAATCGTTCGACGAAAATCTGTAGAAATGCAACGTATAGCCACAGAATTTATCAACTTGTGTGGGCTGACTTCAGTATAAATATCTCAAAAACAAGAGAATCGAAAAACTTAAAGACAATAATCAGCATTAAAAAGTCACCTATATCGATGGCCAGAACAATTCAGTGTTGAACGCACTCAATTACAGTAGATACACTATTAAATGTATATTCTACCTATCGTTGTTGGTAATTGGTATCTTTTCCTGCAAATCTCACAAACGATTGACATACATCATGTTACACACCTGGATTCTTTATATTCGACCCATCGCCAACCATGTGAATACTTTCCGATGTCTGAAATGAAAGAAAAGTACAAAGATTTTAATACTTTTTCATGTTTGAAATGAAAGAAAGGTATATGGATTTTATTAACTAAATCTTCAATATTCTAATGTTGCTAGGATATTGCAGTTGGTGGTATGATGCGGTCTGTTGCATAGTGTGGTATAGTACAGTAAGGTGCAATGTAATGTGGTTTGGATGATGATGTGGTACGTGGTGGTCTGCTCTGCTCTGCTCTGCTCTGATATGGTATGGTCTGGTCTGGTCTGGTATGGTATGGTATGGTATGGTGTGGTATGGTATGGCATGGTATGGCAATGTTGTAGTGTAATATAGTGTGAATTCGTATGGCGTAGTATGATATGGTTTGGCATCGTGTGGTGTATAATATTTAAAGTAAACTGTAATGTCGTATGATATGGTATGGTGTATTGTAGTGTGGTTTCGTATGGCATAGTGTGGAATGGTTTAGCATGGTGTGGGTGTGGTGAGGCAAAATACAAAGGTATGACGTGATGTATGGTTCGCCATGGGTGGTGTGGTACAATATAGTAAGGTATGATGTGTTACGGTATGGTATAGTATATATGGTGTCAGTATAAAGTAGTGTGTAGTATGATATGGCCTGGCCTGGTGTGGTGTATTATAGTAA
>JANVCK010126875.1:0-11417 GCA_026546655.1 Epizoanthus illoricatus
ACTGTCTTGTGTGTTTAGCTTAACACAGCTACTAGAGAAATTTAGAAAATAAGGACTAAAAGCTTGTTATTCTGCTATCCCCTCCTCCTATATCCTACAAGATGCTGCACCAACCCACCTCCCTCTTCTCCCGGGTTCGGATGTCCAGGGAATGCTTATGAAATTCGTGGCTGCAATGAACAAGTTTGTCCAGGTAAGGGGGCTTTCATTTATTAAGGTATAGGGGTTAGCGGCAAAATTTAAAGGTGATTTTTTTAAATTTATCCAACACCCTCTCCACAACGGAAAAAAAGTTTCACAACCCCCTATTTTATAAAGTTAATTATTAAACGTTTAAGAGGCTGTCTCTCTAAAAGCGGTCTGGTCTCCTCGGGAAAAAAGTATTTCCTTATTTTTTCGGTGCTAAAAGGGCATTATGTGACGAAATGGGCATTCGTTTGTGAAAATTTCTAAAATGCCGAAGTTATCGGCGATCAAACTTCAAACCGAATTGACACCCACGGAGGCCTGGTTCGAGGGGCAATTTTCAGGCAACTTTCAGGACTCGCTACAAAGAAAGTAAATGTCATCGTATGATAATTTTATTATTGCTGAATAGGACATGTCAACTGTAATCATTGGAACTGATTGCTAATTCAAAAATGCCAATTCACGGTTACCATGCCAATACAAGTGAATTGGTATCTTTGAAATGGCATCTTGGAATTGGCAATCATATTATACCAATGTAATCGTCTAACACAATCTATTGCTTCTTACTCAAGGCTGCACAGTGAAAACGACTACGGGGAAGTGTTGCGTGTTTCCATTCACATACCAGAGGAAGACATACACTTCCTGTACAACAAAGAACCACAACCGCCCGTGGTGCTCTACTACTGCAAACTACGACAAGGACGGCAAATGGGGAAACTGTGCAGGTAACGATGCTCTCTTTTGTTCCTTCATTACATATCATATGTAGCAGTTTTCTGTGTCTGTGCGACTGTGGATGTGCGAGTACGTGTACGTGTGCCTCAGCGTGCGTGCGTATTTGCGCACCAGCGCAAATGTGTGTTTCCTCGACATCGTGCTGGTGTGTGTCTGCGCCTATATGAAACTGTCAAGGTAACGTATGTGTGCGTAGGTGTGTGTGTAGTTGTGTGTGTCTTAGGCAACGTATATGTGTGGGGGGGGGGAGGGCTGTCTGCATGTGTCTGCTTTTTTCGTTTTGGTTTTACAAAAAAATTATGTGACCCCTTCAATGTAATTGTGAAGTAACCTGCCCTACTTTGAAAGTAAAGCAGTAGTGACGCGACGTACACATTTATCTTCACGGATCGTGTAGTAGGACACACACATTTTACGAAATCGATTTCTGGTTATCATAGTTACCCCCAAGCAGTAAGAGGCTCGGTTGTGAATAGGTTGTTTTGCTTATAGCTTCATGAAATAGACTTTTCTCGCGAATACGATGCCAATCACTTCATCAAACAATAGCAATTTAAAAGTGCTTCAATCTCGTTTTCACTAGGCTCTCCAATTACTACGTACCAGGTCAGTGAAATGGCTAGTCTTGACCAAATAATAGTACAAGGACTTAGAAATTGTGCCAACCAGAAGCGTTTGGGTTTTTAACCTCCTCACCATGCTCATTAAGGAACTAGGTAGTTAAAGAGCGGAACTATGCCCCTCTCTCCCCTGCCTCACAACGCATAGATGTACATGACACATATAGATGTACATGACACATAGATGTACATAATACACATATATGTACATGACACACATAGATGTACATGACACACGTAGATGTACATGACACGCATAGATGTACATGGCACACATATATGTACATGACACACATAGATGTACATGACACACGTAGATGTACATGACACACTTAGATGCATATGACACACGTAGATATACATCACACACACACAGAATGATCCTGGAATTGTTAAACGCATCTGAACATTATCCATAAGTGAAATGTGTAATGCAGATGCGTTATTATTAATATTACTATTACATCAAATTCCATGCTTGTATTATGAAGTGGCCGATTTGGTTTTAACAGTTAGATTATTGGGAATGGAATGTTCTATTCCAAGGTGGCGTATGTTTACACTGACTATAGATTCTAATAATTTGTGTTACATATCGTGTTTAACCGGTTTTCTTAACAATCGGGTCTAAAACTCAATTAATATGTACTGTCGCTTTATGCCATGGTTTAAATATTCTCAGCTTGTGAATATTCTTCTTGTCAATCGTTGAATTTCAGTCGACGGCGGATGGTCACCGTACGGCCAGTGGGGAAAGTGTTCAGCCAAATGTGGAGATGGAAATCAAGTGCGTACGCGCAGTTGTACCAACCCTCCGCCTTCCAAAGGTGGTAAACCCTGCAGTGGCCCTAGTCGCGAGACACGAGCCTGTAAAGGCACGGATTGTGCAGGTATCAGTGAAACAAAATGACAACGGTTAACATCTTAAAGTCAGCTTTGGGATATATAGCCTGTTTTCCCACAAAACATTATCCAAGAAAAACCTGATATTACAACATGGCAGCCAACAGTGTACTACTCTACAAATAAAGCTGATTGAGTTCACTTGAAAACACTTAAGTTATCACTTTTTAAAGATTATCAAGACGTAAAATTTTAAATTGGCCAAAATATATGGATTTTCGTTACATTTAGGGAATATGCTGGGTCAGACCGTGACAAAATTAAAAATACTGTAACTCAAAAACGAATCATATCATCGTATCGACGTTACATTTTCGAAAAATACTTTTGTTGAAATATATGAATCTTATTAAATGAACAGCTTTAACGATATTGTAGTTTAGATTTTAGAGTTTTAAATGACGTCACGTGAAACGATCTATGCCTTCAATGGTTAAACTGTTTAATATGGTTCTGGGGAATTCAACCATCGAATATTAAAACAGTCCTTGTAAAATGGAGGAATTCGAAAATGAAACTTATACTTGTGATCATGTCTTGCTGCATGTAAACAGGCTTCAGAACTTGGTTCTTGATTATTGATGACATTGTCTCCTTGACACTCGTTGAATTTCAGTTGATGGCGGATGGTCACCGTACGGTCAGTGGGGAAAGTGTTCAGCCAAATGTGGAGATGGAACTCAAGTGCGCACGCGCAGTTGTACCAACCCTCCTCCTTCCAAAGGTGGTAAACCCTGCAGTGGGGCTGGTCGTGAGACACGAGCCTGTAAAGGGACAGACTGTGAAGGTAACCGGGAAATAATGTCTGCGGAAAGTGACACATAGTAAAGTAAGGGAGCAAGCCAAAACACATGCCTTCTCTACGGACCCGTTTGGGGATAGAGGGTAGGATCTGCCACCTCTGTCTCCTGGAGCTGAAACTCAATATTTTAAAATTGTTGTTTTTTAATATCTTTGAAACTAAAAGGCAATGTCTATAAAGAAATAGTATTTGCCAAACCAGCGAACAGTGCTTTTCGCGCGCTCTGATTGGTTAATCAAACTAGGGTTTTCCAGTGCTATTCACCTCCAGCCACGCATGCATAAACGCGTGCGAGTCGGTGTGTCTAATGTGTGAAGTAAGTTTTGCTTTTCTGAAGAAAGTAAATCTCTAATTTCAGTCTCTATTCACTGGTTTGGCAAATACTATTAGAAAAACAATTATTCCCTTCAATGTCGGTGCCTAGAGGAGACTATTCACCACTAGACACCTCCACTTCAAGGAATAATTGTTAAATGTACTGTCTGTTTTTGCATTCGCTTTCATTTCATTTTCTCTATTTAAATTGTTGCTAGGTCCCCCAAATGTAAGGAGGTGCTCACAAGTATGGGGTGGGGGATAGTACCATGCTCTGAAAGCTGTGTCTAGTTAAATATTTTGTCCCTATCTGGGGCGCGTGTTTTGACGTGCTCCCTACAAACGACAGGGTAAGGAAATGTTTCTCCCTAGAATGTTGCAGTAACATAATCCTACATACTTACTGAGATATCATGGGTGCTGTACTTGGTGTGATTATACAAACTTATCAAAACATTAGTATTACCATTTATAGTAACAAAATATATAGAGATGGAAAGAAACGGTATGAAACGGTTCTTAACAAAATAGCAAAGTTTGACGTCAATTGCTAAACATACAGTCACTGTGTTCATTTTGCGAGAGACAAGCGAGAGTCAGGTTCGAATCTAATGTTTAAATCAGCTGAAACAAATTTGCTTAGTTGATTTGTTTCATACAACAATAATTTGTTGTTTGCGTTTTGGGACGCGTTTCTACATCTTTGGTACCAAAGAAAGCCACAGCAAGTTGTGTGCGGATATCAAGTTTTTATTGGTGTTCTCCTGACATGCCACCCAGTAATAAGTTGCAAATTCATACGGAAGGTATGGGCTTTAACGAGCATTATAATGCTACACTTTCTGACTGCACAATGTCTAATGGTCTGTGAAATAGATTTGACCTTATTTCATAAAATTTGCCCAACCGATATAACTGATAGAGAACTTTGAGATTTTATAAAGATTTAATAATGGAGTGCAAACTTTACTGTGAGCAAGTTCATTGACTCGAGTTTCTTGCAAGGCCGTTGGAGCCTTTGGAATCAATTGTGAATTGAAGTGGAATTGAATTACGAACGATCTGATTCCTGCACAATTCCAGCCACGAACGATCAATGTTGGGCTGTTTATTTTATTGCCGGCTTAAACAGACGTTACTGTCAGTCGGAGGAACTCTGAGGCTGCCGAAACTGTTGTTTTGGTTGGGTTAACTGACCTTTTCAAATTTCCTAACTAACTGCAACGCTGCATAGACAAATCTGCACAGCTCCAGTCCAACTGATAAACGTTTGTTGTAGTTGAAGAGAAGATAATTAATTTTCAATCTTTAGTTGCGAGGTAGGTTGTTTCTCTTGTAACACATAATATAATTGTTCTAAATTGAAATTGTCGAGCAGACTTTTAACATGTCCTTAACCCGGCGGCTTGTTGTGCAGAACGCCAAAAGACTTAATATTTTATTGTGTTTGAAGATAGTCAAAGTTTTAATTTAAGGAAGATAAAGACATTCATTTTAGAATATCAAACCAGTCGGTTGTTGACCGAATTTTGAGAAACTATAGATAATCTGCAACTACAGTAACTGTTGAGCAGCAATGAGAACGGTGGAAAGTAAACAGCTTCTAAATGGTCGACACATTTTTATAGTTCAGTCATGTCTTGCTTTATGTTGTAGTTCCACGACATTGTTTCTGTAGTAGTTGGGTCCCAGTTTGAACTTTACTTTGCTTGAGTATTTGTTCACGCTCCAAGTTTTTCAAAAACTCAAATTCCACGGGAACATTTAGAAATCGATCACCTTGCTCTTTCACCATTTCGGAAAAATGCCGAAGCGGAATCAGAAACGTTACCCTAGCCAATCACAAAGCGCGTTATATTTGCTTTATTTTATAATAATATATATAAAGCGCAAACATTCATCTAAATGTTCAAATGCGCTTGACATGGTGATAAAATAATTAAAGATTGTACAACTCAAGTAAACCATTCTTTTGCTTTGTATTTGTTTTTTTTTTACCGAAAAACTTGTAACGTGCCTCTACCAGTGATACAAGGGTACAAGAAAACTACACAAAATAAGTGTAAATTGAATCCTGAAAATAATTAAATAAATGTCCTACCCAGGCTGGGCTTTTTCAGCCTCAATCTGGCCTGGGGGGGCATTGTGGCGCTCCCTCTTTAACTTCCTTATTATAAGCGGTAGCACAGCCATAAGTTAGGACGTTAATTCATTTGAAATTATTTGAAAACACCTGCTAGAACTATAATTTCCATGCAAAAAAACAACACAAATCAAGAATTCAAAAAAATAGTTTTTTTTGACAAGAGCGTCAATCATAAACATGGTTGCCATGACGACAGAGTAGGTTGTTTAGCTATGAGTGGCAGACAAAAAGCTCCGCCGATAAATTTAGGAAAAGTCAGGAAGTGTCGTGTTACAAGCAAACAAAATGTCCTTGTGGGGGGGGCATAATGCCCTCCTCCAAGCCTGGGTAGGATTAATTATTTGCTTGTTATCAAAATAGGTTGCCAGATCTTTATCCACTTGTCATAAAATGCTTTCAAAGTATCTTTTCCTTGTGCTATTTTAAATTCTATGAAGCTGACACGATCTACATCTGTCCAAAGTTGGTACCAAGGCAAACCCGGGCAAGTCGTGCAAGGACATCAAGGCCAGAGGAGGATCTCAGAGCAGACAGTACTGGATCACACTTGGAGGAAAGACTTTCCAGGTTTACTGCGACCAGGCCACAGATGGAGGGGGATGGACTCTAGTCTACAGCTACACCTTCACTAACTTTGGTAACTTTAGGCATGGAAGTAATGCAATCACCCCGCGTCCTGATTGGCCAGCTCCTGGAAACGTGCCGGTGTCCACTACACCACCCAAAAGGTACGACGGGTAATATTATTATTGAACTGCAAAGCAGAAGGGTTTCGGTAACTGTTGAACTAAGTTCGTTATTGTATCAGGCAATACATTTTTCCTCACTTTCATTTTTTTGGAATTTGGGATTTTAGTACAAACGTTTTAAATTACGTTTAAGTTAAACGATCATCCCTGGCAGATCACAGATTATGGTGTGAAAATCATCTTAGTTAGGGATAACCCCAACTGTTATGTGAAGTATTAACTTTTCTATATTATCAGTGTTGAGGTTTATTAATTCAACTCTACTTCTACAACTTCACACACACTGTTCTTTAATTCGAGAATCGTTACCCAATGGAACTCTCTCCCTCCAGATGTCCTAAATCATTCTACAAATCCAGTTTAGTTTAGTTTAGAAACCTTGTATCTAAAATAACTCATTCCACAGTTTTCTAACTTTATACTCTTGTTACTATATTATTATTATTAGTAACTATTGTTATGTTTTTCTTTTTTTTCTTTTTTTGCATGACCGCACCCAGTGGAATTACTGTATAGGAAAATAAAATAAACACATGAAAAAAAGTTGCAACATACATATACTCAGAAAAAATTCTGAGTCCCTAACGCGTTAACGGGAAAGAGGTCTTGTACGATCGATTTCAGGATAATAGGCGTTTTCAGCGTATTTTCAAAAAGGCTCTGTTTATTTCACCATATGTCTTGGCAAGTGCCGTTTGATGGAATGACTAGGGTCTTGCAGTTAAACATGATAGGATGTAGGCAAAGAAATACGATATGGTGCTTGTTACGTCATCAATTGCTGCGAAAATGACGATCAAAATATCCAAATATGGTCAAGTCCATTAGACCTCTTTCTTGTTAATGTGCTACATATGTATGTTGCAACTTCCTTTCCTGTGTCTACACCTTCACATACAGCAAACAACTACATGAAAATAAAATAAATACATCTTAGAAGCTCTACACGTACTAAACAGCGAAATTCATAGGCTCGCCACCCATGTTCATGGATTAACTCTAGAAGACTCGTCGTTAGTCACCCGTAAGTAGCATAATTCCGTCAGACCGAGGTAGGAATCATAAAACCAAGAGTGCATTACCACCAATTATTCCTTATGTAAACGGTAAACTGCAAATAAAAGTAAAGAAGAGTTGCTCTTGAATGCTCTTCACAAAATATATTTGTAAAATCAAGGTAAACGATGTCAAGAAAAGGAAGGGAGCATCCAACGCTTTATTATTTCCAACAAAATGCTAATATTCTTCGCCTAGCATATTTCCCAGTGTAACTCCAAGACGCCGTAATCAAACACTATAACACTGGAACTTTTCCTAACATTTATTTTGGAAACGTTTGGTGTTTCAGTATTATGCCTGGGGCCCTCGCTGTTTCCACAGCAACTAGGTTTGAGTAAAATATCAGAACAAAAAGCAAGTCATTGTTTATTTAATGTCTTTTCTGCTGTTTCTTACGTTTATTATAACATAGTGAATTTGTTTGACAATTATAGCACTTGGTCTTTGCGAATTACCATAAATAGATACTGAGATATAGATGCAGGGTGAAACAAGCTCGGTACACCAGTGTACTTGTTACATTTCGGTCTATTATGTCGAAGAACAGGACAGAATGAACTCTTAAACACTGCTTTATCATGTTTCCTCGATTTTATCATTTTCATTTGATTTTTCTGTTACAGTGAAACGGACTACAATGCCATGAAATTCGACTTGTGGAAAAAACTTGGGACTGAGTTCATGATCAAGTCGAACATCAACAACTGGATCTCGTGCCGCGAGGGGGCTGGAAGTTTGATCAACTGGAGGAACGGAGGCCTCCACTGCAGGCTTGTTAACAACTACACCCACAAGTGTGGAAACGTCGTACCGAATGAAATCAAGGTATTCTTAGCCAACAGCAACAGCTGTATCACCCATAAGTGTAATACTAACCATAGATGTAATACTTATCAACCATAAATGTAATACAAATTAACCATAAATGTAATAGTTTGTCTAACTATAAATGTAATACATTTTAACCATAAATGTAATACCAATCAACCATAAATGTAATAGTTGATTATTTTGTACTTTACGGCAAAAGAAAACGGATGCGCAAATGAAAACGGATGCGCAAATCAAAACGGATGCGCAAATGAAAAACAGTTTAACATTTTATGGATCAATTAGTAGATGATGACGTCATATCCCACAAGTCAAATGACAAGCCGAAAAGTTGCTTTTTGGTCGTTTTAAAGTTGCTGGTGGTAAATTTGGGTTCGCATCGTAATGACATCACATAAAACGGACTCTCCAATCAACCCAAGGAAAAATACACTGTCTAATTGATTTTTCTGATTACATATGCACCCAAACGCATTGCTCTCTAAGCAAGACTTGAGCTGGTTTATACACCTAAATGAACGATTATGTACACAAGGCCTTTGTTTGTTTATGAATGTTTAAATTAATTATGTGTACTGCTTCTCTTAACATCATGTAAATGGTTTAGGGGAAATATAATTGAATAAAACTGAAATAAACGTTACGAACTTAGTTTTTACATGAGATTGACATTCATAGAGCGCTTTCCATTTGTCGGGTCTGGCCGGTCTGGCCAGTCAGTTCAGTGCCCTGTGTTTTTATAAAAGCTTCTTTATCAGAACAATCGAATTGCACAGTATTTCTACTCCAGTAACAGAACCAGTCTGGCCTAAACCAGTTCCAAAAGTTACCCCAGTCCATTTACTTGGGCCGGCCAGACCGGCCAAATCCGACAAATGGAAAGTGTCCTTAGATTTTGGCTGATTTCATCCTGGACGTTCTTATAAATTTGTGAACGTCCATTGAAATATTCTCTCAAACCAAACAAAATTTAGTGTCGACACTTCGTTCTACCACAAAACAACACCGTTCGATCCATGATCAAAACAAAGTCCTTTGTGGAGTAAAAATACTCTGGATCACGTGATTCACGAGGATGCGATTCGACAAACTTCAATCGGTTGTGTTTCGTGCCAGTCCACCATACATCAGTCCGCGAGTGCTGGCTATGAGCTATTGAGCCTTTCGGCCAATAGCTACAAAAAAAAGAATGTGTATGCAAACTGAGTTACTATATGTTATGTTTTTGTAATGGAAACACAAATTTGCCACAAACATCTCTAAAAACAAGCGAAATGCATTTTTTGCCACTAGTCACATGACGTAATGCATGTGATGTCATAACAAAGTGTTAAACATTTGTATGACCTTGTTCCGTTTTACTATAAAGTACGAAATAACCAACTATTACATTTATGGTTGATTGGTATTACATTTACGGTTGATATTACATTGATCGTTAGACGACTATTACATTTATTGTTAATTTGTATTACAGTTATGGTTGGTATTACATTTATGGTTGATAAGTATTACATTTACGGTTGATATTACATTTATGGGTGATACAACAGCAACGACAATAACAAATAGCAATTCCAACAACAACAACAACAACAACAACAACAACAAAGGGAAGTTAGACTTCCATTTGTTTAACATTAACTAGAACACATTATGTTTTCTCTTCTTCTTAAATACTTGAAATTATAACCCAACACCAAATTTTCGCGCGCTCGCATTGGCTGAAAACAGGTCACATGGTACGCTCTCACCTGGCAAATATTAGGCAATATTCCTCTTTCGTTTTCAATATCCCTCCTCCCAAATCAAAACATTAAAGACAAGCGACAAGAATTGAATATATTTTGACTGATTTCTTAAAATATATCATGTCGAAACAATAGATCGTAGAAATGTCATTTTGTACAGACTGCTTTATCAGGAAACAATGAAAAATTGTCAAAATCCCCGAACCGTCTTGTCTTGAGTTTGTCACTCAGAATGCAAGTGAAACCAGTAAAGAAATACTGTAGCCAAAACCTGTGTTTATAACATGTGGACAGCAGTATAAATGTTTAGAAGAATTTCAAAGGAATTGCTCAAAACATCCCTTGAACCTTTTCGTCCAAACTTATTTAGCTCGAAGAAAAGCTACAATTAGCAGCTGCAATAGAAGCGGCATATTAGTCATCCAATATTGTCAGTTCGACTTTTAGCACTCGGATCGTTTACTCCAGCAGGGCCACTTTAGTCCATTTATTCGCTATCAAACTTCTTCATTTGTCTCTACAAACCACAGGAACCTTTCAGTTTAGGAACACTGGCTCAATGACAGTGAATTATGATTCCATGTGGTTTTGCTGGCGTGGTCACGGACTCGTTCTATTTCACCTTGACTCCTTTTTTCCAGTTTTCGTCTTCCATTTTCTGTCCAGTCGTCGAAAAAGAACAAACAAAACCAATATCCCTCACCTTCTAAACGACTAATCCCAATTTTACAGCATTTTAAAACGAAATTTTATCTTAACTTTTTAACGAAACATCTGTTCAACAGACATGCAACGTAACTTGTCTTTGTTAACCGCGCGCTCTTCCAAGTCACGATTCAAATAAACTTGAGAAAGCCAGTCAGCTGGTTGATGACCCATCACGCGTACGTGTGGTGACACTTTATTGTTTTAACTCTGAATTTGCTCCAGTTGAAAACTGCAAACCGTATTCTTTATTCTTTATAAATAAACCCGTTTCTGGCTTGCTGGTCTATGGGATGATATCCTGCCCTTGGCTCAGAGATGGTCCTCAAAAGTCTCAGTTTCCCTCTAGCTATATATCGCTTCGCGGGCCACTGCTCCTCTCTAAGCCGCGGGCATAATATCATGCGATAACTCAGTCGCCATAGGGGGTTTATTTACCAAATATTTGTGAGCGTGCGCGCGTGGTTGTCTCAGTCAGTAAGATTTCTGACTCCCAACCAGAAGGTCCTGGGTTTAATCCCCGGCCTTCCCGAGGGTTGAATTTGTGCGACCTTCTCTTTCGCCACACCGTCCGTGGACAGGGACGTTAAGCCGTTGGTCTAGTCT
>JANVCK010126986.1:0-11415 GCA_026546655.1 Epizoanthus illoricatus
AAAGGATGATAAACTATTTTAAAATGATTTTTTTTATGGGGCCCAAGCTAGCGGGGGGAGGGGGAGGGAGCGGTTGCCGGATTCAGACAGTAAACAATCCCGTTTAATCTTTAGGCAAAGTCGCGTTAATAAAATCCCATTGTTACAATGAAAAATAATATATTTGGGGACATAGGACATGTCCATAAGCCCAAGCCGAAACTCGCGGCGTGTTTCGGGAGAAAGGAGGGTCTCTCTCATATTGATATTTCAAATTTTGGAGGCTCTGAAATGTTATTTCCAACACTTTTCGTGTGAATTGTCTCAACCTCAAACACGAGCTAAATATGTCAGTATTGGCTTCATTTTAAAGATTATCTGCCTCCACTTAGTGGGAGCCGGGAGGGGGCAGTGGACAGCACAGATTTAGCACTGCACGCAGGCGTGTGTGTTTACTGCATATTTCAATAAGGGAACAAGTGAACACATGATCTCTCAAGGGATGCATTTTCAGGTATTGGGCAGGGGCTGCCACCCCTTTATCCTTTTCTTGAGTATATCATAAAACTTACAAGGCAAGATCTCGAAGCAATGCAGTGCCTATTTTATCAGTCCTATACTTACGCTATCAGTTCATTCTGTATTAAAATTGTCACTGGCCCTACCTCCACCCCATCCCAGAGGATGGATACAGGTTGTCAAAATGAAAGGGGGGCTACGTAAAGATACCACTCGCTGACTACTATGTCTGAGAAAAAAAAATGGGACGTTATCTGAGTCGTGTCTTCTGACCTGCTCCCAAAAAATGTTTATCAGTAGCAATTTCTCAAATATTTGGTTTTAAGGGGCATATCGAAACTCGTGATTTTTCCCAGACAAAAAATACTTTCTAAAGTTCAGTTTACAGAGCCCCAAAACAATGGCACACTGTAGTCGGTGACTGTGACTGAACAGTAAGCTCCATCTCCAGCCCATATGGTTATTTGCTCTTAGAGCTTGTGAAAACTTCAAGATTCTGTTTTAAAATGTTATTATGCCGTAAACTATAAAAGAAGCTTGGTGATTTAAATTCTTTTGAAACCGCTATAAGTTAGAAAAAGACAAACACGTGCGCGACTGACTATGAGGATGCAAAGAAGTTGCCCCTACCCTCCCTCCCCGCTTACAGACGTAAGTTGTAGTTTTTTTTATAATTTTACTCAAGAGTGGGAATTAGACATTACTTTCAGAGTGTTTTTTTTTTAAAAACCCTGTACCATAAGTTAAATATATTATCAGAGAGGAGTCATTCCTATTATATTTTCTCTCCATTCTCTTTACTGACTAATCCGTTGACAGGGCAACGGCTCGTCTTCACATAACACGTAGTTCGTACTTCATGATCAGTATGCATACAATTACAAACAATTTCTGGGCGGTGGGCTTTGATAACATACTCATTCACCATTCATATTATATTTCTTTGTTGTCTATGTTTTGATAGAACGCGACACAAAGATATCAGCAGAAATTCAGCAAAGACGTTTTTCTTAGAGAGTTGATGGAAGTTTAAATCGAATGGAGATAGTGCCTGTTAAAAAATTAATGAACTATTAATTTGAAGAAAATCCCCGCATTATTCCAACACCTCACTTGAAACATATCCATGTTATACAGCCTTTGGCTGAGAGAGTTTGGTGTGTAAGGGGTAGAAATGTTACAGAAAATATTCAGCATGGTCGTGGGAAAAAATTGATCTGGTCTCGAAATCTCGGGCGTTTTTCGAATGATTCTCGGGGATTCGTTTTCGTAAGTGGTTTGTTCGTCTTTTTTTATTATCGCCGAGTCTGGGGCAAACAAACCTCTCAGCGTCATGGCACATCTCGGATTTTAATGTTCGCTGCCCACTGTATTCAGATCTATACACCACAATAATGAATGCATGCAAATTGCTATTGGTGTGATCTGTTGCTGTGGTTTCTGGAGTTATAAAAGATAGCAATGACTGCACTGACTTCTCAAATATTGACTGCACTGACTTCTCAAAATTATAGTAGCACTTTAGCACACTAAAGTATCATTAAACTATACTCAGATGTAACGTGCACTGCAGACAAGAGATTAGTGAAGGGAAAGATAAGATTTTTGTAATATTGTGATTGGTTAAAGCGACAAAATAAACTTTTCACGGTCATTCGGCTTGGTCTACAATCGCACCGACTGACCGAGTAAACTAATTAGTTATGTTTCAGTGACAAGAAAACCTCCCTATTTTAAAATTATTTTAAAATGTATTAGGTTATCGTGGAATTTTTGCTTCAATTGAAAAATGATTGGTCACTTTTTCCTTAATATGTCAAAACGTTTGAAACCGTTTTTGTAATATGATTTTAGTAGTCTTGGACACGGGATGCCGTAAATGACATGTAACAGTGTACCATCCACCGTATATGACGCGTGCTTAGTACACAACGAGTCGAAACAAAGATCAATTATTTATTCATTATTGTTTTAAAACTATATACGGCACGCTCGTGAGAACTGGTTTCTTAGTTGGGAAAGCATCAAAACTGAAGCAATCTCTGGAACTTGTGGAAGCTGCCTTAATGAAAGGTATGTTCTCTCGTCCTTTTTTGTGTTTAAAATTAGAATTAGAAATATAAATTATAATTATAAAAGTTTAAATGCAAAGGACCACACAACGCTGGATAAGCTGTGGTATAGTTTCATGATGGACGATGGATCTTTTGTGGTAGAGACGCATGTATCAGGTGTCTATAAACAGTTTTTAAAAATACAGGGCTGGTGCAACAACAAGTAGAGTCTTCTTCATATATACCATGATGGCCAGCGAAGTGCCCGAAATAAATATTATAATAAATGACATTTTATTAGAAATAAGTAAATGAATGAATGAGATCTTGTTATAAAGTTATGCATGTCTTAAAAAAGCTTTGCCAAGAAATATTTAATGCAATGGGGTTGAGTCGGTCACTATAACAGGCACCTGTCGTTCAGCGGAGTTAATGGCATGCATAATGTGTGTACGTCCCAAAAATTGAATCATCAGTGCAGGATCCAAGCATCCCTTCGTCAACACTCCGGTAGCCCATTATTAAACAGTTGATTTCTAGAGGTGGTGAGAGATTGGGGGTGGAGGTGGAAGGAGGGGGGAGGGGGGTAGGGGACGGGAAGTCAAAGGGAAGCGGGAGAGCGAAGGTTCCTGTGAAATGGTATGTCGACTTCCGGTCTACAACTGTCTTGCCACTATGTCATTGAAAGTACTATTTATGCAAAAGTAAATGAAACCTGTGATAATTTAAATATTGCATAAAAGTATCACCTAATTCTATCCTACATAATTTCGGCAAACAAATAGTTATCTGTATAAAATAACTCATTCTACAACGTTATGGAATATGGGAACGGTCATAAGACCTAAATTCTGATACAGTGCTCAAATACAAATATATTTGCAGGTTTTTCTAAATTTCTGCATTCTTCTAGCGTCGAACAATATATCTTTGAAATTCTTGTTCAAATATTAACTGTTCAAAAGTGTACATGCTAGTGGGGTAAAGTGCCATTCGACGCGTATTTCTCGCCCCCTTAAACGTGCTGTGTATATTACGTGCACGATTGTTACATCTTGAAATAGTTCTTGACATCTCCCGTTACTACGCAATGTTGAACGACAACTGTTTACAGGAACTATCTGTTAAATATTCTTAAGAACGTCTGAGGAATTAATTAGTTCAACCAATCGGATTATTGAATAGTTTCCATGTTACTAATTTTATCTGAGTTGCCAAGGTCTCAGAATTCTGCCTGTGGAATTAGGCCTGTTTGTCATTCAACGATATATGTGTCGCTCATATGTACTGCTAACATTCCCTGTGAAGCGAAGCAGTACGGTCAGAGAAAAATAGTATCGCAGCTCAACAAGCAGTGTTGAAAAAGAACAAATTTTTGTGAGGCATTTTATGTTCGATCTGTGGCTGTGCTGTACAGAAAGAGCGGCAGAACATCCATTGCACCGACCAAACTGTGATTCTCCATATTTTGAGCCCTAGAAATACATAGAACAGTATATCTAACTCAACTCTACCGTTTCATCCGCGGACAACACAAGTGAGTAAACGTTAAGACAGTTTAGTGTTGTACAACAGTATTCTTTTGAACCAAACACTAACTGAAGCTAGTTTAATGGTTTACTTCTGTCTTTGCACTATGACCAGCCGTTTTGTCTTTCGATTTAAGTATCACACGTTATGAGAGAGAATAGGGCATGTTGACGGTTATTTTTGGTTAGTGATTCATCATTTGGCTTTCGGTTGAATGTCGTATTTATCTGTACGGTCCTCAGTGTACCGTGTGATTCATCAAGTTGTTCATACAGCAAACTAAAAATATCATAGCGCCGAAAACCAAAAATACTTTGGAGAACCATTATATGTCGATATCGATTTTCTTGAAAACAATAGACCACTAGGCGTGCATGAGCAAGAATACCATGATTTTATTTTCAAACTTAATAACTCAACTTGTGTAAAAATTCTATTCATATGATATTTTGCTTGGTTTAGCGTGCTGCGAAATTGATCAAAAAATTGTACTTTGATTTTTGATTTTTGATTTTATGTTTGTCTCCCGTTAACCATTCTGTAGTATGGAATTTAATTCACGACCTATGCCAATACCAAGGCCAACTAAAACCTTCTACTGACATGATATATAGAGCGCTCCTGTTGAACACCAAGTTGTCATGGTACTCAATGGCACAGGAAAGTATGCTGTGCTTTCCTCATGATATCGAACATTTTTGCCCCTGTTTCAATAATAATAGAAATGAGTTCAGACTAATGCTAGCTCACCAGAGAAAGTAAACGTTGTTACAGCGCTGTAACAGCTCATCACTAGCCTTCACGATAGCACAAAATACCGCGAAATAGTATTTTAATACGATTTTAATATGCCGATAATGAAATAGACAGACTGGCCACTTTCGGGGGAAAAAGTAAAGGAAAGTAAATACGTATTATTTGAAAATTAATTTTCTTCCACGGAAATCTATTCATCTTCCCTGTTTTGGTACTACCAACTAAACGAATTCTATCTCGTTCTGACACTGCTCTATTTTGATGATATATGTACTGGCAATTTGCGATTCATATGAACTTTGTTTATTTGTACTTTGTATTCTGCAAATGTTGTTATGTCATCAGTTGTAGATCAGGCCTACAGAGGGCGTTATTCACTACGATTCAGTTGCCATGTGACATGTATTTGTGAAGTAAAATAAAAAAAACCCTACTGACAAGGATAAAATTTCCCGTCTTCTCGTCTGTGGCAAAATCTCAGCCCCGTTCCGAGTCTTTTGGGACTGTGTCTTCCTTATTTGGACTCGCTGTGAAGTCAGTGGATAAATTTTCGTACCAGAAGTCTGCCTTTCTTGTCCTGCAGTCATTTAGTTCTTTGACAAGTTGAGCGAGAAAACTATCACAATTATCTAGCAGGCACAAATAATATCTATTTGTCAATCGCTAGATAAACAAATGAAAATCTGTGTAAGAAGAGCTTGAAATCTTGCTGAAATGGTGACTGCAAACGGAGACTTTTCGGAGACATTTTTTGTTTTTTTATCGAAGCCTCGCAATTTCCGTTTTGCGCCACAAGAACCCATGGACTCGGAGCAAGACTAGGCCCTGTGTTGGTATCATACTGTCCTGTCTAAAATCCGCGGCTCCAAGCTCTGAGATACGTCAGTATTTTATCCAGGGATGGTATCAGTGTAGGAGGGTAATCACATGAATTCTCTGTCTTCCAAAGAAGTGAGGTCTATATAAAAATTTAATTTATTTTAATTTTAAAATTCTAAGTTAACATAGTTATATTATTATTGACAGATGTTCTGTTCAAATACCATTCATTTCATTTGTTGTAGTCAGTTCAGTTGTTTATCTCTGAATCTAACTCTTAGATATACTACAGGCGATGTTGTAAGTTATTTTTAAAAAAAGTATAAGAGGCCGTGATCAATTTCTAACCGCCTTTCCGTGGTGTCTGTTTTCACCGCGCCACGCGAACTGTTAACTTAAAGCTCACTGATTGGCTGATACTTTAGAACATTTCTAAAAAGCCTGGTTTCCATATAATTGCTGGGATCGCTAGGATCGCTGAAAAAGTGTAGCAATCCTTGCGATCCTAGCGATCATATATATGGAAACCATGCCAGCGCGCGCGCGTTTTCCTGCGATCCAAGTAATCCAATCGCTGAGATAGTCTCGACTGGGCTTATGATCGGAAGAATCTAAGCGTCTGACGTTTGGGAGGATTATTTTTGAAGTAATAATTTATAATTTATAATAATTATAATAATTATATTACGCGTGCGCCGAAATGGCTGCCATGTCTTGTGCTCTTTTGAGAAAGTTACGATTCGTGTTGTTGTTGTAATGTTTTTATCGAACCTGCTAACAAGCAGTTGTCCTTCTAATAACTTCGGAGTCTGCACTCACAGAATGATAGACTTCTTCTCATCAAGATTTACAAGGTTTGACAGGAAAATCTTGTCAGCTTCAAATTCTCCACGACGCCCGGTTTTCGCATGGTTCAAGCATGGCTACATCTGAGTTTCACTTATTTTCGGGGGGGGGTGACTTATATTCGGAATTTTACAATGTCCAAACAAACTTAAATATTTCTCCTAATTGTAGTAATACCAATACCAATACCCGTGGGGACGGGAACAGAGCTGAAACGTAATCGGTCTCTAGGTAGCCGTTAGTATTAGAGATGACCTTGAAATGTGCAAAGAAATATGTTATCGCAATGTCATTGTAAGATTCCACACAGCTGTACGTTGGTTAAAGATATTGAGTTCGAAATAATGTTTCTCAAGCTCAAGGACAACTCAGTCAGTTGGTATGAGCAAGACTAAAAGGGCTTATTGTTGTATGTTTGTGGATGTGTAAGGGCTGTTAAATATGACATAACGCCAAGGAGGTGGGGGGAGGAGGTGTTCAGAATGGTCAAAACATTAGCGTATAGCGTTACAAAGGGGGGGGATGTTAACAGGTAGCCAGAAAGTGTTATGAAATACTTGAACAGCTCCTAAGTTGTTAATTTTAATTATAATTTTTAAACGGTAGATTTAAATTGATATCCGAGATGTAACGGGGCCGGGGTGTTCAAAATTGTACAAAAAAGCAGTTAAGCATGCGGCGCGGGGGAACATTAGCGCATAGCGTTACAAGGGAGTTGGCGTGTTAAAAAGTGGATACGAAGTGTCGTAAAAAATTTGGACAGCTCCCAAGTTGTTAGTTTGCTGTGATAAATTAACATAAATTTTCAACAAATTACAGGATGCAAGGCTGATCTGACGGCTAAAAAGCTATTCATTTGATGCCCAAATTTTATAATTTGGGACACTGTGATCATTATCTTTCCTAGGAACACTAGGCGCAAATGACACGGTACAGGCAGAATTCGCTCCGTCTACCTATCACCCATGCAGCTCCTTTCAAAATGGCGGACGGAAAGGCTACGTGTCAGTTTTTAAAAAAGCATAAAAATCTAATTTAAAACCAAGCTCGAAACATACGCAAACATGCTAAAAAAATGTCACTGGACAATCGTGCTAAGAAAAGCAAACACTGATAAAATTAAATTACATAAATAAACTATTTAAGTTAATTTTCAAATTTTCAAATTTTCAAATTTTAATTCTAAATTCTGTCTTTGTAACTGGGAAACGAGATCTTACCCAGAACACAATCTTTTTCAATTACAAATTATTTGAATGCCTTGTCTGATTGCCATAGCAACTGGTAACACCCGCAATAGGAAGAAATTCGAAATCTTCATAACTAGCTGGTTGATGAAGTAAACAGTATAGTACCTGTGAGCTCAGTTAAAGCACGACAACGAACACTGAAGTCACTACTTATATTTCCGTCGTTTCAGGGTCAGTTCTGTTTTGCTGTAAATATTCGAAAAGCAATCAAAGTCGCTCGTGATGCAGCCATACGTCAAACAGCAAGAGCTTTCGTCTGTTGACGCTCCGTGTGATGTTCCACAGCTTACCAGAGATCCGGGTAACTACAAATACTATTTCCTGCCACGCCCTGCGTCCAGCCTAAGCTATACGGAAGGCGAAGATGACATACATTTGGAAGGAAATAGTGAAAGCAGCTACATTGTCGAGAATCAAAACTGCAGAGTTCACTCACAACATGTGCTTTGTAATGGTTCGAACAGCATTTCGTCGCTTAGTAACAGCAGTAGTGGTGCTAACTCGAGGAATATACACGAAGCAGATGCTGCTAATGGAATGAACAACTTCCGAAAGGTGAGTCAACCCTGAAATTACATCAAGTGTCTCTAACGTGACGTAGTTTAAAGATAATTTTTTGTGAGAGATGGATTTTTCACGCAAGAGTGTTGTGCTAAACCCGTGAACACCTAACATGGCTTGCTGCATTTGTAACGCAATCTTCGTTGCAGCAACAGTTTCACATGTAAATAGCAAATAATTGGGTTTTAAATTGTTATCAGAAACCATTGGAAACCTGTACGAAGATCCTTTCATTCGTAAACGTCGAGAAACTTGTCAAAGCAAGAATCACAAAAACACTACTGATGCCAGTGCTTACCTCCACATTTCTGCTATTTTCACGATGTCTGCTAAGGGATTTTGTCCTTTAACAGCTCTTTGCTTGGTGTACTGAACAGTCTGCACATTATTTAGCTATTATGCAGCCGTGAAAGTACCGTGTGTGGTAGAACGAAAACACGTTCAAACCATCTACACTGTCAACTGAGTTGAATCGCCGCTTTCCATTGGCGCTTAATTTAAGTCAAACAATGTGAAAGGTTTGATTCGATTAATACACATAGAAGACTGTCGGAACCACAGAATTGTGAAATCTGTATAGCTCAATGAAATAGAAATTAATCGTAATGCAATGCTTTCTCTCTAGGTGTGTCTGCCAAGGTCACATAACTTTCAAACCCTACTGTATTGCCTGATACAGGCCCTCCGAAGAACATCATGTGATTAAATCTGACAAATGGGAGCACGTCATTTCACAGTGAAAAATTGTTGGTGAATTATAGCTTTACATAATAAAATTGTTATAGTTTGAATAAAAAATTGAAACAATATCGTACACGTTACAAAGGGCGGGAAAAAGGGAGCGCGTTCACACCCAATTTTGGCGCTAAGATGTAGGCCACGTAGGTACACTAGCAACAAAGCTAGAAAAGTAAGTATACTCTTGTCAATGAATTTAAAATACATTTATGATAAAACATACTATGGTAGTTGTCTTTTATTGCTGATTTAGTAAGGAATTTGAATAATTCATAACAAAACTACAGATGGTTTTTATGGTTCTAAACCTAAACCTCAGATTGTTCTTAGGGTGTTCTTAAAATTTGGCCAAATTTGAGCCTCAGTGTTCTTATAAAATACATTCACCAAATTAGGTGTGCTATGCCTTAGGGTTTGTACAGTCTCGTAGCCAGGGTGTTCATGATCACATAACGCGTTCCTGTTTAAAAATTGCGTCAGATTGTGTGTCCAATTCACGACGGCCATTTTGAATTTACCACCATGGTAAAGTTCTGATTGTTTGTTTACCCGACAGTACTTGAGAGACACCTTGGTCAGACGACTTGTGGCTATGAAGAAAACTTTCTCAGTTAAGACCAGAGATCTTGAAAAGAGGATTATCAAACTGGAAAAGGAAAACCTTCATCTTCGGTGCATAACGTCGAAGCTCCAGGAAGATTTGAATATGGTTAAGAAAATTACCAAGGGCATCAAAGAGGTAAGGCACATTTAGGTATTCGATCAAGAAGTATCATGATTCCCCAGCATGTTTATTTTATCCTAATTATCAATTAAACCTTTTTTCACAGTTATTTCGCGTTCTTCCAAACTTTCATATTTTTATCCTATGGCGGACCGTGTTTAATAAAAAAATCTTTCCTTCACTATAAAATCTTAATACTCCCCCTTATTTATATATTTTATTATTTGCAAGTTGGTAAAGTTCCCTTTATCGTACAAGATACCTATGTCAATAGGCTTACACTGTACCCAGCCAAATCTACAAGACTCCCGCCCCATTCCATATTCTTTTATTGGTGAAACAACATACTGTAAACTTCCATTATAAAGTCCCTCCCCAAAAAAAGAAAATAAGCGCCAAAATTTCAAACACAAAAATTCTTCCGAAAACACGCCCACCCGAAAAATAAGCTCATTGGTTTATATTTACATACTAATGTACTTAAAAGCACGGTCATTTTTAAGACGAAACATCCCCCCGAAAGTATTCGCACCTAAATAACTCCCCTCACCCGAAAAAAGCCCCAAAAAACTGTTTGAAGGAAATAAACCCTGGGCTTATTATTGGAAGTTTACGGTATCACAGACAACCTTCGAGGATTCCCTCGCTATCCTTTAATTTTCTATTGGTGAAACAAAGACATCCCACCCCTCCCCTCGAGACTCCTTGTCTGTCTCTTATAATATTACCTTGGTGAGACTGATACATCCTGGCCACCCCCCCCCCCGACACACATACACAGATACCTCCTCTCTTTACCGTAATTTCCCATTGCTGAAATTTGATTTCGTCCCCAGATCTCGTTTTGGAATTCTCGAGGAAAAAAAGTGGGGAGGGGGGGAGGAAACAAGATGTAGCAAAATTCGATTACGCTTGGGTCGAGATCAGGTGTTTGTTCACGGGAACTGAGCATGTGCAGTTGGTGAGTGAGCCAAATTCATCGTGTAAACGAATGTTGACAGATCTTGTTCCCCCCTTCCCCCTACTTTTTTTCCTCGAAAATTCTAAAACGAGAGCTCGGGACGAGATCAGATGAAATTACTTGCATAAGATTAAAAGTATTTCAATCAGTGTACTTCATGTATGTACCTATTTCATATACACTGAAACTTATTTATGTGTTATCACAGGTCACACCGCCTCAGCATAAGCCTGTTATTGCTGCAAGGCCAATACAAATGCCACAAACACAAGCCCGTGGTAGAACAACAGTCGCATTGTCTAGCCCAAATTTTCGACCTATAGCGAGGAAGACGACTAAGCCAGAAAGAACAATCTCTAGAAGTGTCTGCGCAGTGATTGAATCCAACAAGAACGTGCGATCTTTACGTTCACGTGCGTCGCTGCCTGACGATGATTACATCACGAAGCCCAGTAACAAAAGAAATCAACACTGTACAGTTCCGACATCATTTAAATGCATTTCTTCTCCATCATTTAATAGAATTCCGGCCAAAACATACAATGTTTCTGACCAACATCACGATTCGTTTGGCACGTTTTTCTCAACTCTTACTCCTCCAAGACTTTCGACATCCACGCAACCTTCGTCTGTCAATGAAGGCATTCCTAGCAAACTGGCGTCCACAGTTGACGCCCC
>JANVCK010127319.1:0-11412 GCA_026546655.1 Epizoanthus illoricatus
CGAAAGGTCCTAAAATTTGCAATAAAAGGTCCTTAAAAGTCCTAAAATTTCAAGTGAAGTATTCCGTACGAACCCTGATTTTGGATGCCACTTTAACATATGAATGAATGAGCTTTTTTGGAATAATGAACATTCTAGTAAGCTTCATTGACTACAGTAATTGGCCATTTTTATAGTACAGACAAATGCACATCTTTACAGTATATGAGACAGTCTAAGAGATGCAATTAAGTGACGAACTAAAGATTTTTGCCCAAGTCATTCAGACGAATTAGACATTTGTGGTATAAAAATGACCAAGCATTGTTGACACGCTGTTTGTAATGTGTAGGTATTCTGAAGCATATGCTGACTATCAAGCAGTCCTGATGGTGGAACCTTTCAACAAGTCGGCACAGGATGGTAGTTCAAGGTACTGCTCTAATGCCAATCTTGAGTGATATCCAAACTAATTTTGCATAGATCTAGTAACTTTTGAGTGTCCACTGCACTATTCTTGATTTGATCAGAGCTAGAATTTTGTCGATTCTCAAACTGAGTTAGACTATGAGACTGGAAGACTTGGTTTTATGGTAATTAGTTTTGGTAGCTACATGTAACAGCCCAATTCCTCAATCCAGTGAGCAGTAAGTCATAATCAGATTTTCGCTCCTCGAATGATGATTCACACCTTTATATTGAGAATAGTCTCCTCCACAGGCAAGGATTAGAATGACTAATGGTGAGTGAAGGTGAATGATAGTGAAATAGTGTTAATGACATGACTCAAATTACTTGCCGATAATTGCCAGAAAATCACATTGCCTGCAGAGAAGGCTAATCCAGGCTTGTGCAATTGAGCCACGGAGCAGTTCGGTAATTAGTTAACCTGAAGTAAAGAAATTTAATCCAAAATCAGACCAAATCATTGCCTAGCTTAGTGTGTTGCATGTTACATGTACAAAAGCGGAATGGCAAGCTTAATAGGGGATGACCGCCAGAAATTATAATTATTCATGGTCCCAACTCAGATTTACCTCAAATGTATCTAGTGAATTTTAAAAGGAATTTCACTCGCCAGTATTATGCTTGCAATAAATATAACGCCAGTGTGTTTATATACACTCCTGAATTTAGATTAGTTTCATCAGTTTCAGCTTGGCGGGAACATGCCATGCAAAATTCTTCCTAACCATTTTTAAAATAGAGGTTAAAACAATACGAAATCAGTGGTTGGGACAGCATGAAAGTGGCTGTGGCTGCTTAATAGATGATCATTTAATAGGGGTAGAGTTTACAGTAACATACTGTGGATATATTTGGTACTTTGACAACTTGGCGCTAAATATAGGGTGGCTGCTTAATAGAAATTTGAGGGAAATAACAATAGTCTCACTACACGTCAAAAGTTCAAAATATTATAATTGAGAATTGGTAAGTGCTTACATTTTAGCTGGACAACCTACCTGTACGTGATGTATATGTACAATGTATATCAGTAATTTTTATTTAGAAATTTAAAATACCTCCCCCCAACATGACAAGTGTTCGCATCAATACAGGGCAATAAGACACCTGCGGAGCATTCATGGTCCTGATTGGCGTCAGAAGGTTGCAGTGACAACCTCTCCACAAGTGACGTCCATGACTACTACTGTAGACACAAGAGCACTTTCGGCCAATGAGAACAGGAGTTATCCATCAGCAAAGACAAATTCTCCCACTGAGGAGAGAAGTCCCCCAGATGGCCAAGCCGACCCTCCAACCGTACCCACACCAGCTGCCAGTGCCACACGCACAGATCCTGCTGCTATTAAACCACTTAGTGACGAGGAAAAGTTTAAGCAGCTCAAGGACAAAGGGAACGCATATGTGAAACAGGTACAAAGAAGACATTGTCCAGATTACAAGTTTGTATACCTTATAACCAAGCGTTTATTAACGCCTCTCATTTTTTTCTGCCTTTGTCTATTTTCTTTCTTTTTTTTTGTATTTTACAAGAAAGCGAAAATAAAAGCAAAACGAAGAAGAAAAGAGAAAAACAACAAGAGGCGTTAACTAATAAATCCTTGCTTGTAACTGAATCACTTATTGCCTTGTTTTAAAATGAAATTGCAAACCAATTATGATATCCTCTGTCAGTTCCTTCTATTTGTAGAGAACTTATATGTCATCACACGTGAGAGTGTGTGGGCGTAGCTGTCCAGCGCAGTCAGTAACATCTCTGACTGCCAACCAGAAGGTCCTGGGTTCAATCCCCGGCCTTGCTCAGGGTTGGATTATGTGACCTTTTTTCGCAACACCATCCGTGGACCCAGACGTTAAGCCATTGGTCGATTCTCCTGATTGCTATCGAAGGGGACTTAAAAGAACCACACACTTGTTGAGGAAGAATAGGGGGCTTGCGCTGGTGTTTGGAGCTGTAGTTCGAGGTCCGAGGAAGCACCCCATCTTTCCCTGTAGGCCCTTACATTACTCATCAGTTAGCCATAAATAAAAATGTTATGGAAGATAACCTGTCAGTGCCTCTCATTTTATGTGTACGTTGTCCATTTCAGGGAAAGCACAAGGAAGCAATTGATTGTTACAGTCAGTGTATTAATGTCAGCCCTGGAGAGGTCGCCAGTTATACAAACAGAGCTTTGTGCTACTTGAAGCTTAACAAGGTATGAGTATAGAAATTATATTCGGTAATTTACATAACTTATTGCCGCCAAGTTTTTTTGTATTGAATGTTGCAAACTTATGTAATAATGAATATTTTTTGTAATAATTGTAATTGTTATTATTATTATCATTATCATTATTATTATTAATACTAATATAAATAATAATAATAATAATAATAATAATTAGGCTCCCAACCAAGTTGCAGAAGTTCAGTTTATTTAAATACCGTGGCATATTTACAGTGCGACGACACCAACCAAGGCCACCCTAACTAATTTCCATCAACCCATACAGCATTGGAACTCTGAAAGTTTCTGCTTTTACAACTGAAATTTGTGTTTTGAATATAATAGCGACCGATTTAGTGTATTTTGACTGTGTATTTAAAAAAAAAAGCTTACATTGAGCCTCTGACTGGAAAAAGTTTGTTTGAGTTTTACCTTGATGGCCGTTAACATCTATACGTAGTCGTAAGTACTGTAAAATTGATAAATTTGTAGTTAAATGTGGGCTACAACAGCGGAACTGTACAATGTATAGAGAAATTTTTCTCATTAATGATTCATTGTTTAGTACGTTCTTGTTACCAGGACCGAGGTTTGTATGTAGACTAGTTTAGAAAAACTACTTTTCTTGTGTGGGCATTAGGCTTCATACTGGAATTGTTCAAGTAAAAGTTATTGTAAATAGAATGTTCTGCACCTTGAGGATAAGTGTTTAGCTGACAATTTGACATGAGTCCCTTGTCAGAGCAAAGAAGGTTTCTTCCGAAGTATATTTTCTGAACTAGTCTCTATGCTTGCAGCATGCTTTAGCAGAAGCAGACTGTTCTGAGGCCCTAAACTTGCAAGCTAGTAATGTAAAGGCACTGTTCAGGAGAGCTCTGGCAAGGAAGGTGAGTCTGTATGTAAGTGATTGGTCCAGAAAACCCCCGAAAACGAAGAAGAATGTCGATTGGTTCCGAAAACAGAACAATAGAACACGATCGCGAGCGAAGAACGTCAATTGCTAACCGAAGAATCCGCCGGAACGACACAAGTCGAGCCTTATGTCGCAAATATGAATGCTGCCTAACGGCAGTAATTATTATTCTTAAAATGCATGCCATACCTGGAGAATCAATTTAAATATAATTTGTTAAAATGACATTAAATCGTGCAAAAATTACATTGTATGGAATTTCTTCTTGATTGTTTGTTTTCAAAGTATAATATGTTAGAGTTTAAATTTTTTTATTTATTTTTGCAAGTTGTATTTAATTACAGCTAAGTCAATTGAGCTTTGCATTTCTTAGAATCAGGAGTTATTTGACATAAGCCATTGCAGAGTCGTGTCTGTGTGAATCCAGTTTCACAAACTAGTGTTTGTTTCTCTTGTTATTACACAGGAGCTGAGAATGTATGATGAGGCTGCTAAAGATTTGTTCCAGCTGATGAAAACTGATCCCAAGAACACTGCCGGAAAGAAAGAGCTTGATGTTGTATTGGAACTGTGCAGGGAGGTACGTGAATAAGTGATGCGGGGAATACTTTATTTGAGAACAAAATGGTAAATTCGTTGTACATAACAAAATTGTTACATTTTACAATGTTCCACTCTCATGTTCACGAGAGTAGTTGGCTCAGTCGGTAAGACCTCTGACTCCCAACCATGAGTAGCATGAGGAGGGGTTGCACAACCGACTTTCAAAAGTCATCTTTTGTAAGATAGCTTTCGATTCTTATTTAAAAATCAATGCGTGTTCCTAGTTACTACTGACAAAACCGTTTTTTTAATTCAACGTTTATGAGCTCTTGGCTCGGGAGAATGGGCAACCACTCCTCACACAAACGTTGTCAAAGAAATGACTCCCCCCCTTTTTTTTTACCTCAATTTCTCCTTCTTTACATCAATTTTTAACTTAGGGCCCTAAATTATTAGTATTTTTAAATTATATTCTCTTTTAGATCAATTTGTTATGATGTGTTGTTGTAAATATTAATATTTTGATAGTCTAGTTCTTATATGCATTTTTGTCCAGTTGTTTTTAATTGCCCCTGAAAGCCCCGACGGGGAGTGGACAATAAAAATATCGTATTATATGGTATTGTAAGTGGTAATGTACTGGGGTGAAACACGAGGTTTTTAACTAGAGAGCCCTTCTAAAAAACTATTTAGAAGTTGTATGTTTGCATCTCGCAAACTCGCACATTCTGCTTTCACTTTATTTCCAAGAGGTGAGTCATTTTAGTGTTTACAGGATTTTGTTTTCTTTTTCACAGAAACGACGTGCAGCCCAACAGCAGGAGCCTGGGGAGAATGTTAAGGAGAAAGCAAAGGGTCGCAGTAACGCTAAATCAACAAATACTTCGAAGACGAAGAAGCAGCAAGAAACCACAGCGAAGAAGAGTGCAGAACCTGTCAGACGGAAGCGCATTCAGATCCAGGAAGTAGAAGCGGATGAAGAGGTACGACTACGGTTATTTGACTCTTGTTACCCAAACTGTTTCACCGGAATCTAATAACATTCAGGCTAATATTTATGTAAATTATATAAACTAATTTATATAAATATACTTTTTAAATGCAATTAATGTCGACTGCTTTGCAACTTTCCAAGTGTTCTAATAGTTTTGATAGACAAAAGCAGGTGTTTTGTGTTCCTTCCGTATATTTGTTTATTCCACTGTGTACTTATCCTGCACAATGAAAGCATTGTTGGTGCCCGTATTCTAGTATACAATAAACATCATATATAGGCCCCCGGATAATTAGCACCCCCCGTACAAAAAGTAAGGCCCAAAATTTCAGACGCAAGAGTACTTCGGAATAACAATGCCCCCCCCCCGAAAATATAATTATGTGATAATGTACTTGAAGTACAGCAAGTTTCAAGACGAATAATCCCCTCCAGTAATAAGCTCCTCCGAAAATAAGCACAAGAAAAAAACCTTTGAATGAAAATAAGCTCTGAGCTTATTGTCATAAGTTTACAGCATACCAGGCTCGAGAAGGATTATTGACACATACTTCGTATGGGACACGGAAGGTGACAAGGTTACTTGAAGCTAACGTGTGACCAAACACAGGTATTATATATTTTTTCAATATTTAGCGGCATCCAGAAGGATTTATTGACAAGTATTTCCTATAGGACACGGAAGATGAAAAGGTTACTCCCTCCAGTGGTCATCAGCAGCCAGTGGCGAGTAGCCTAGCTCAACAGCCAACATCCGGGACACCCACCCCATCCCAGGCGAACCCAAACAGCTCCACTACTAAACAACCCAAACCTGACACTGCACAGAACAAGAAGCCGCCGGCTCAGAAACAGGCACAAGAGAAAGTCCCTTCAATGAAAAAGGTTTGATGCACAGTATATTGAGTTGCCTGAAATCCATTTAATCATTATTTAAGCATGAAGCTTCGATATACATGTCCTTTGCCAGACCTTTGACACTTCCAGTTGTCACTTAATCTCTGTGAGTTCAACATCTCTGTAACATCTCCGTAATGTATGATGCTCTACTTGAGTGTGCTCTGACATATTGTATGGCGTGAAATTGAAACCAAACTCCTTAAAGCAAGTGCTGTCAAAGAACAGGTAAACAGTTATAAGACATTTTCAATTTGTGGATCATTAGTAAGATATTAGCTTCCTTCTGTTCACTTTCTCTTTCTTAATTTAACTTTAACCTTAGAAATTTAGTGTTCTAACACAAGAGGACTTAAATGTACTCGCTTGCTTTCTTTGCTGTTCCGCTGCAATTTTATTTCTAGAGAAAAGAAAAGAAATGAAGGAGTTGTCTTGATATTGGAACTTCTTATTTATAGGCACTACACTTAGCATCAGCGCACTACCACTTGTGTATTAACGAAAGTTGTGTAACATTCTGTACTAGGCCACAGCTTACGAGTTCCTGAACGCTTGGAACTCTGTCAAGAAGGATAACATTGCCGGATACGCAGCTCTTCTCGCACAAGTGCTCCCCAACTCTTTACCCAAAGGTATATGAATCATCCATTGTTACAAGAATCTTTCATTCAGTGACAGGTCTGCTTTGTGATTTATGTGGCAGATTTTCCAGGATTACACGCGGTCATGCAATAAAGTCAATTAAGTCATTGTTTTTCTGAGCTTGGATAAGTTATACACGTTTACGAACATGACGATGGGTCATATAAAGTCATAGAATTTCACATTTTTTTAAATTAAAGTTTTTGTACACATGTATACTAAAGGTCACGGAATTACACATAGTCGTGAAAGTTTGTTGCCAGAATTATGTGTCAAGGTTGTTTATGTTCAGTTGTTGCTCAGGGCATTCGCCAATTGATAACAATGATTGCATTAGAAGTAACACCGATACAAACGCGTGGTATGACCGTCTCATTTTCATCCTCTGTATTTGATAAGCATTTTCATTGCAGTGCTAGTGGCTCTATTCCCATACTTTGGGATACGAAATTGTCAAAGTTCATTTCATTGTATAAACGTGCAAGCTACATCAACTGACAAATTTTTTACTCCAAGCTGGTCTCATTCACATGTGCTGCCTTGAAACATTTTCTACATCTTATTACCTCAGTGTCGGTATTCTGACGTAATTATCTGAGGTCCATTCCCTTTTTGCTGTAGGTTTTCTTATTAAGAACGTTATCTCACAAGATAGAAGAATTGTACCAAAGCATTCCTTAGTTCATATGAAAATAGAGTTACGACACTTCACACCAATGTATTTTCTAGTTTCTTACTTGGTTATCCTCTCAGTTCAGTTTTAGATAGATCCGTAGTTGTGATAATCCCCCTGTAGTTGTAGTCATGCAAGTTGTTTCTATTTTGAATTTCCTCCAACAGCTCTCCTGTCATATGCTAACACATAATGAGTAGACAGATGTGCATGCTTGCGATTCGTGGTGCCGTGTTGCTAGCCTTGATTTGTCCAGTATTACGGTATTAACAACAAACTGTTTATGTTCTAGTGCTCAGCAACAAGCTGGACGCAGACATGCTCAAGAGTATTGTAAGCGCGTTGTCTCAATATGTCCTGCCGGAAGGTACAGTTTAGATATCATTGGGTTTTTATCACTGACTGTATGGCTTTCTGTCTGTTTCTGTGTGTCTGTGTCGACTGTGTCTGTATCATAACACTGGCGTCATATTTAGCTGGAAAGCGGCACAGAAAGACAACAAACTTTTCCTTCACGATGAAAGTACACTTTGTAGAATGACAGACAGACAGACAGACACTTTACAACTCATCTAATTTACGGGAACTAAAAATGTTCTGGGTGAATTGCTGAATTTGAAAACTAAACGGAGGAATAGAGATTGACGGCAAATGATGGCAGGTGATAGAGAAGGAAGGTAAAGCGCAGCCTCCTCTTCAGGGAAATCTGAATAGAGAATAGCTTGGGCGGCAACGGCTATGACGACGGCTGCTGAATATCTAGATTCTTATTTTCAATGTTTTTATTATCAATTGTGTGACGGAGTACGAATTGTAGGAGCTAGACAATTTCTATTTCGGCGTTCACATTGTCCACAATACCCAAAACTTGTCTTTTTGCGTTGTATTTCTGCAGACGACGGTGGACAGGCGGTCAGCTTGGTGCATTTTTAAGTTCAGTTCATTGTATTCTGTACTGATTAAGAATTTTAGTTTTGTGCCATCGTTGTAGTCCAGGCCGTCCTGGTTTCTTAAGGAGTGGGAGTGATAGGGAAAGATAATTGGTGCAAAAAAGGAAAGGAGAGGCGAAAGAGCCCGACTGGCGCCTTGCTTCTCTGTGCGGCTTTCTCGTCGGTGGAATTATTGGCGGAAAATACGTTATGAATGGCCTACGGAGAAAGGAGAGATAGATGAACGGATGATAACTGTAGTATAATTCGTACTTGATCAACGAAGAGCGGTCACGTTCATTATACCTATTGGATAGCCCTCGAAAATTTGATGTTTGACACCAAGTCGAAAAACGAGAGAAGTGATGGATGAGTACACTTCTGTTTTTACCAAGTTGCATGTTTTGGTGGATTGTTTTGGATTGGAAAACTTTGGTTTGGCTGTGCATTTTGACACTTTTGATCCTTGAACGCCTTGAATTTTGTTCTTGTAATCCTGTGCGAACCCTGGTAATGGCTGCCCCCTTCTGTAACTAAACTCGATATTTTAAAAATATATTCTTGAATATCTCTTACGCTTAAAGGTCAAATCGAGTAGCATTTGCACTGTCTCTTTTGTTTTGAGTTACTATTACATTTTACCACCTCAGTACAACAAGGGGATAGGGGAGGAGTACCATGTGCTGACAGCCATGTCTGATGAAAAAAGTGTGTTTCTATCTGGGACATATGTTGTGACGTGTTCTCTTAGTTGCCATTTGTGCAGTCATATTAGTGTCCTGTCATATAAACATCCGTTATATATGTAATGCGTCTATTTAGGTAAACCAGAGCTGTGTTACAGAATACTGGAGCACTTGTGTCGTGCCCAGAGATTCAACATGGTGCTGCTGTTCCTGTCAGAACACGACAAGGGAGGTAGGTGGTACTAAGAGATGGAGGGTGGGTGTGGTGGTAGTAGGACGTCAATCAGCAGACCCATGGGGTGCGAGTAGGAAGGTATTAGTTCGTCGACAGACACAAGAGGTGGGAGTGGGGGTGGAGTGTGGTAGTAGGACGTCAATCAGCAGACCCATGGGGTGCGAGTAGGGTGGTATTAGTTCGTCGACAGACACAAGAGGTGGGAGTGGGGGTGGAGTGTGGTAGTAGGACGTCAATCAACAGACCCATGGGGTGCGAGTAGGGTGGTATTAGTTCGTCGACAGACACAAGAGGTGGGAGTGGGGGTGGAGTGTGATAGTAGGACGTCAATCAACAGACCCAGGGGGTGGGGATGGCCACCACTGTGCTTGGTACAAGACACTTTCAAGATCTTTGGGCCGAGTACAAACACGGAACACCGACAACAAAAATGAAGAGTCAGAATCCACAGTTGGGGACAAAACTTGTAGCACAGTGGGCCATATTTTATCGTCGGTAACCGGTAACAGTAAACGAAAGAGAAACCCAGGTTCCGTCAGCTACTGTGTATTTTCCTCACTCTATTCTATTCTATTCTATTCTATTCTATTCTATTCTATTCTATTCTATTCTATTCTATTCTATTCTATTCCATTCCATTCCATTCCATTCCATTCCATTCCATTCCATTCCATTCCATTCCATTCTATTCTATTCTATTCTATTTATTTCTATTCTATTTCTATTCTATTCTATTTATTTCTATTCTATTCCATTCTATTGCGTTCTGTTCTATGCTATGCTATGCTATCATATCCTATTCTATTCTACTGTATTCTATTCTATTCTCTTCTATTCATTCTGTTAGTTTTTTTATATATTTTTGGTGGAATTTTATTCCATACTATTGTGTTGTTGTGTTCTATTTTATTTCATGTTTTTAATATTGTTAGATGTTTTTATGTGCGTGCACAATCTAAAGTTTCTGTATTGTCTTGACAGAACTGAACTCGTTGTTTTCCAAGTTGGAAGCAAGTGTCTCAAAGAAGGCCTTTGTTGATGTAAAGGAACTGAAGAGTCTAAGGAAGAAATATGCGTTATGAAGCGGTTTTTTGTTGATGAAAAGGACATGAAGAATCTAAGGAAGTAATATGCGTTATGAAGCGGTTGTTTGTTAGTGCAAAGGATCTGAAGAATCTAAATGAAAATATGCGTTATGAAGCGGCCCTTTTTCAAGAGCATTCTCATGGTTTGAGGAAGAGCTACAGATCTTAGATAAATGATACGCTCCACTCCATAAACTACAAGATAACCAGAAAGCAATGCTCCTAGTGAGTCTTTTGAACGATGTGTCATCAAAAGTGTCTCGCAAGCTATATCAGTTTCAGCAGAATACGCGTTACGTTATCAGTCCAAGAAACACTTGATGCAATACACCATTTCGCTATTGCAAATCTTGCTAGTTCCAGTATTCTTTGGGGCAAAATAACACTACTCGGTCAAATTTGGTCTCATTTATTCCCACAGAGAACTGGAACTAACAAGAATTTGGATTAGCGAAATAGTGTATTAGGAAATACATTATGTGAATCTCGTCACAATGTGTACAGGTTAAAGACTCTGTTTTGTTCTTTCCTGCTAAATTAGTATTTGTAGCATCTCCTTCTGGGATTGTTTGGGTAGATGGGTACACTCCATTTGTAGTTTCAGGAATGGCGAATTATGGAAAACATTCTGGAGTGACTGAAACGAAGAAACCAGAGAATATTAGCTGGTAATATCGCCCTGAGTCCATGTGTTACTGGTGTCAGACATCCCATAATATCATTTATCAAAGATAGCTATCATATCCCAGAATGGTCTGTTTTACTGCATTGCGGAAATGCACCAGGACCACCATATATATGATGCGATACAAGATATTGGTACAATGCTATTTGAGACGTTGGAGCCCAGATCTCCTCTTATTTCGGTCGAGCGGGAAGAATAGTTTCAAGAAGAGTGGCTTCGTTCTATTTCTACAGGACCTACAGTCCTTCAAATCGGCTGCTATGCCGTTAGCGAAAGCTATAGTAGGTCAATTTAGTTAAGGTGTTAAGGTGTTTGGGCTGCCTTGCGAGCAGTACACACGTTGGTCTGCCATACATTCTGTCGGAATAACTGCATTAAGGAGTCCGTCTCTCTTTACGTCCTAGCCAGAGTGCGCACAGGTCCTCAAAAGTCTTTATATTTCAAAATAAAAATGTATGTACTCAAAAGACCTT
>JANVCK010127430.1:0-11412 GCA_026546655.1 Epizoanthus illoricatus
TTTTCAATAGCAGAGTGACTAAGATGGGGTCACATTTTCAATAGCAGAGTGACTAAGATGGGGTCACATTTTCAATAGCAGAGTGACTAAGATGGGGTCACATTTTCAATAACAGAGTGACTAAGATGGGGTCACATTTTCAGTATGACAGCCTGATTTTCATATTTGAAATGTTAGAAACAGCCCGAATGACTAAAATGTGTCTCAGTTTTGGAAATGATCGACTAATGTACCAATTAAATCGAAACTTCAACATCTTCCCCCAGGGCATACCCTGCGCATTTGATACATTGCCATGCCTGGTGGGGAATTTTATGTTCACTTGGTAGTTGCCCCATGGGTTGGGGGGAATTTGTCATTGGAAGAGAAGGGTGGTAGGGAATTTGAACAAGTTGTCTAGATTTCATGTTACATGCCTCATGGTTTCCTCAATTGAGTCGCTAGTTGAGATTATTCACAGACTCAAATTTCACAAGATTCGCAAGTTTCAAGCTCTTCTACCTCTTTAATATATATACTTCGAATTTTTCTATTTAATTCAAACAATCTACATACAAAGATGGGAAAACATATAATCTTAAAAAATATATAAAGTTTTGAAGTTAACTCCATTTTAATCTTTATTTACGAAGACACTTTTTGTTGGCTCTTACACTCTCCCGGCACTGAATAACAATTTCAAAAGTCCCAGGGGTGGGGGCATTTGATCACTTAATATTGCTTTGGAATGGGGCATTTCAACAACCTTTCTGTCCCGGAACAGAGTGGGGAATTGAACAAACAAGACTCCAAAAGTTCAAATGCCCAGGGGTTGCCCAGGGGGGGGTGAAGTTTCGATTTGATTGGTACATAAGTTGGGATTGCATAATTTCCATCTGCAAAAAAGTGACTAAGATGGGGTCCCCAACCATAAAAGTTACTGTAATGGGGTAGAGGCTCACCTAGAGAGGCCATTTACACATTCCCAGCAAAAAGCAGACCTAAGTACTTATCCCCTACCCCACAGATCTACTATTCTTCATATAATAATGTCAGTGTCCTGACCAACAATTTTACTTTTTTCACTAGAAATAAAGTGGGTGAATTAGCTCAAGAAAATAATCACTTCTTGTGGTATACCAAATTATATTTTCACGTTGCTTTTAGGAGCTTTGTTGTTTCACTTGTCTAGGTTAATATTTTAACAATAGAAGGCAGATGTGTGAAACACAATAGTTGTTTCAAATGTGGGTGTTAAAATCTAGGAATTCAATTAACAGAATTACAAGTATTCGTTAAAGGTAATGGTTTTTGTGAATCACATCCTTGCTTTTCAGATCGCCTCTCACGTGATCAGAACGCGGTCTGCAATCAACGACGTCCAAAAATATTTTTCAATATTTGTCAATTGTGGTAAACTCTAAGAATAAAATGAGATCTCTGTTAAAACAAATATATAACGGTATTTTAAAAATACGGCAAATCTAAATTTAAATAAGTTTAAAATTTCTTTGTTCGCCGAAGACTGCGCAGCGCAGGGCTCCAGACACGCGAAGGAAGTGGCATAAATCCATAATAAGATAATTCCAACAAAGCTGAGATACTGACGCGAACATGAATCAAAATAGTTAGAGACCCTATTGTTGTGCTGCATAAGAAATTGCACTTGCACAACTGAATCACTCAAGTCTGTCTTTCTGAATTTACTACAGGGGTCTACTATTAAACTTTAAAGTACCCTACAAATGCGCCATGCACCAGTTCCGAGGAGTAAACCATCAAACCATCATGTGGTCGTGCTAACCTTGTCCACTTGTTTGTTGATGAGGTTGGAGAACACGCCGCCAACACTAAGCACAAGGCCAACTACCAGTAGAGCGATTCCAACAAAGAGCAACACCAATGCAGTTATTCTCTTGCCGCAACAGCAACCTCCTCCTGATCCCGCCATTATATTAGATCCCTCCATCCGCGCTCTTCACTGCTCTTTGGAGGACTGAGCCCCACGCGGCACTGCCACTTCGAAGTGACGAAATAAAGATGATGAAGATGATGATGATGATGATGATGATGATGAAAGGGTTTTTTCCAACGGTCAAGGCAAAGTTTGTTGACGTCTTTTTTAAATTAAAATTTTATTAACAAATGAAATTGATTTGTTTATAAACAAGTTTACCTTTTCAATTCCGTTCCAATAAAGAATCATTTGTCTCAAGTGCAAGCATCCAATCGCCAACTGCCAGGCTCATGATGAATAACAATACTCAAGATTCACCTGATGATGAAAACGGAAAAATACGGTTTCAAGCAATATGAATATCGTCTATGGGGGAGGGGGAAGGAGTGTTATACTTATAGGAGTGAGAATTCGGAGAGGTTCGCTTGCATCATGCCGAGTGCTATTAAATCACCGAGGGTAAATAAAATTCATACACACACTAACTGAAAGTCACTATTTACCAGTAGCGGATCCAGGGGGGCTGGGGTCCTGTGCCCCCCATTTGAGTTGGACCCAAGATATTTTATGGGTGCTGAGTTGGGAATTTTTGATAATTGTTTATAAAAACACTTATCACTGCAAATATATTAAAAAGAGCATAAATAGAGACCTGTTAAAGTGTTGCCAGTGTCATTTGTGGCTTAAGTGTAGATGCTTAGCAGGCTACGAAGAGGCTTATAAACAAGAAATAAACTATTTCTGGTGTCAATTTCTGCGCTAGGTTTTAGAATGTTAGTGCATTTCTAGCGATTTCAGAAACACAATTTTGAAAAATTTCCGGGAGGCATGTTCTCGGACCCCCCTAGAATCTTGCTTGCGCCTTTGGTGTTCACTCGGCCAGCCCCCCCCCCCTTTCAAAATTCCTAGATCCGCCCCTGTTTACAGACTGCATGCTATCATGAAGTTATCATACAAAGACTTCACTCAAGCCCATACGCCCTAGACATGATCATCTCGAAGTAACTGTGCCTGTCAATTAAATATTTGTCACAATTCTTCATTTTCAAATCTACCCCAGCTTCCGGAACCAAAGGTGGTGCCGCCCTCCGCCCCCTTGCCCCCCGTCTGGCCCCATCATCCCCTTCTCCTTTCGCCAGCCCCCTTTTAAAGGCATTTTTATCTTTTAAATGTTTGTGCTAGCGACCTGTTTGGGATACTATTTAGTTTGTCCTTAAATTATTTATATTTTGGTAATTAGTAATTTAATTGTGACCTAATACGACGTCTGACAAATCCGCCGTCCTGGATTTTGTGGCTGCTGTCTTCAATTTTTTCAGTGAACGTCAGAAAATCATTTTTTAAAATCAGTAATTAAAAAATAATCAAAACTGCCTGGACTTATGTTAGTTTAAACAATTATATCAATACAAATCAGTCCAAATCAAATGAGATCCGTTCAGAAGAAAATAACCGCTTCTTGACAGAAGTGTCAATCAAGGATATGATTGTCATGACAGAGGGGCAGCCTGCCAGTGCTAGTACAATGTGGGTATATTGCATGTACCACCTTTTAAAACTTAAAATCGCGACTGAACCGCTTGAAACTACACGCTTTTTTTTGTAACTGCTTTGTATGTGGTTTGGGCGCCATTGAAGGCAATTTAGGGGAACAAAATCTCCCCCCCCCCCCCCTTAGTTTGTTCTTAGCATACCCGGTCCCGTGCGGGCTGAGTGACAGTTTGGACTAGCCGTTCAACTTCGTCAGAGCAAGAAGCCTAGGCCTTACATATGTTCAAAAGGCTTTTTCCCGCAAATATTATAGGGGTTTTGTATGGACTTTTACGCCGATGGGTTTACTTTCGGAGGGGGAGGGGGGGGGATTACTGGTATATATTAAAATGAGTTCGCTTCAGTCTTGGTCAGCGGTGAGATGTCAAGAAATAGCCAGGGGCATTATAGTGGTTTCCTATGAAGTACCCACCCAATCCCAATAAGTATACAATTCAAGATGGCGGCAAACCAGAGAGGAGAGGTGCTGAGGAAGACAAAAGACAGTTTAAAGGAATATCCACCACTATTAAAGAGAGCGTTCTTGCATGCAAAACAACAGAACAACGACAATACGTCTCAATCATTTCGTATCATGCAATGGAATGTACTTGCTGACGGTAAGAGTTTCAACTCCTGGAATGATGAAAATATTTGAAGTTTTTAAAATTTGCATACTGATACTCCAACAAAATACAGTCGGAAGTTTGCTGTGCAAGGATGAGGGTGTTACTCGCTGCATTATGCTATATGCGGTTATAGTGAAGAAGAAGGCTGAAACACCGTCAGGGGTAAAACGATTCTCTATTTTAGCTGAAAATGAGACGAATTATCCATACTCATCTGACACTGATCCCGACGCGAAAGAACTATGAAGTCGCCATAGCTACCCAGCAGGGACGTCGCTAAGAATTTAAACAGGATGAAACTCGATTACTAACAACGACTATTATAGTTATTTTGGGGGCAGCTGCAGATTTAAAAGGTTGCTTTTTTCTCAGGCAGTAAAATTGTTACAGCAGCAGGGTAAGATAAGATGTAGGGTATTTTTCCCAGTTTTTGGTAAACTTCTTATCGTAACATCCTTAACCAAGATATTCAACAACACGGATGAAACAGTAGAATCGAATGGCAGATTCATCAGAGCAAACAAGATGTTTGTTGCATGTTGCAACAGAAAACTATAATGATCAATTATGTTCAAATGTTTATCATCTTTTTGTTGTTTTTTAACAATATTTAACAGAGATGTTCAACTCACGTCAGACCTCATTTACACTTGCACAAGTGGTCTCAGTCATGACAGGGATTCGTCCAGAGAAATTGTGCAATTACACAAACATCTCTGCAACAACTCCAAAATATCATATACACTACTGCTAGTTAGCACACAGGCAGCCCAAGCTTGCAGATAGTAAATTGGGGTTGAATGTTTAGATTTATAAGACTTTGTATGAAACAGATATCAGTTTCATGAAATCAAATTTATAGTGCTTACAAATAGAGACTACTTATCTCAGTTGATATTTTAAATGTGCTATGTAGTTTGGGACCACTGGAGACAACTTGGGTGAACACAACTAAGGTTTCAATCATTGAGAATCAGGCTCTATTGCCCCACCAATGTGACCAATATGCCATCAAGGCTCAAAACAGAAAAACATTATGGCCTGACATTTTCATATTTTATTGGCAGGCCAAATAAATTATGATCTGACATTTCATTTTTTTTCACTGCCAAGAAAAGAAAACACATTTAATTACCTGTTGTTTATGATGACCAAAGAAATGAGTGTTTATCTACATTTCAATCATGATGCTAGTCACTGCTTCACTTAACTTGACCATTTAATAGTACAGTACTGTAGAATACATGCCAATACCATTTATACCATTACCACTCCAGTACTATATGTGATAACCTTCAACTTAAAATATATAGAAAGTTGACTTTGTCAAGTTTGCTCTCTTGCAAGTAAAGTGACCCATAGTCAGCACAAATGACTTATAATGTTAGTACATTAGAGTAAATGAAGTAAAACAAACTGGAACAATCTCACCTGCCATTTTATTTTTGATTTGGCAGTTCAAAATTATTTTTGCCTGCCATTTCAGAAATTTGGCCAGTTTTTGGCCATTGGCAGCCTGCTATTTGGAGCCCTGAACATCAACCCAGAGGGGCACAGCCTTGTAGGAAAATCCAAAGCATTGTCAAAATAAACTGAAATAAATTTTAAATTTGTTACTCATTCTTTGATTGGTTGTTGTGAATAATGCTGCTTGTCTATGAACAAATTCATGCTTGTGGCCCCTGGAAAGTAATTATTACTAATTATTACATTGATTGATCTCATATTTATCATGTTAATGCAGCTACACAGCCAGATTCTTAACAGTCAAAACCCTAGTTGTGTTCGTCACAGGGTTTCAGGAAGTTTGAAGTCTTCAATTAGGTCACGAAAATGAGTTCTTTGCAGCACTTGAAAGAAGTCTACCGACTCCAGATGGCAGAGAATTATTAGAATAGGTATCTTTGGATGTACTGGAGTGGTTTGGGGGGGGAGAGAGGGCTATATTGAAAATTAATAAAAAGTTCAGGTTGTGCAGGGAAGGGGGCAAAAAAGGAGAAAACTCAACCTCTCTCTGTGCAACCACAGTGTTCTTTAAAAATATTTTACTAGACCCCTGCTGTGAGCATGCATGCAGGCTAAATTATATGAACAAGCCCCATTTGATAACCTTGTTTCTGTTTCATTTAAAGTATAGCAGTACGACCCAAGTAATTTTTATGTTTACCTTGGCATGTCATTGAGTAATGAGTTTTATTTGTACATCTCTTAGCTTTGAGTGCATCAAGTCCAACCGAGAATTTCATCAAATGCCCCCAGGAAGCCTTGATGTGGAAGATCAGAGGTCAAAGGTCACTTGAGGAGATCCTTACCTATGAGGCTGACATCATCTGCTTAGAGGAAGTTGATCATTTCAAAGATTTCTATCTACCTGCACTGGAAAATGTTGGGTATAAAGGGCTGTTTATGCCAAAGTCAGACTCCCCATGCCTCCGGTTTAGTGGCAATTCTGGTCCTGATGGCTGTGCCCTATTCTATGACAAAGATAAATTTCTTCTGGAAGAAGTGAGAGAGAAAGTGTTGGAAGATTCTTCTGGATCTCCAACCAACCAAGTAGCTCTAATTGCAAAACTGTTGGACAATACTCAGAAGAAGCCACTACTTTGTGCTGTGACACACCTAAAAGCGAAGCTTGGATATGAAAACCTACGCTACAGTCAAGGTAAAGATATCCTGAGGTCTATCTCTTTATTAAGAGATGAAGATGCTGCTGTGGTTGTATGTGGGGATTTCAATGCCGAACCAGAAGAGCAAGTCTGTGATGTCATGAAACACAATGTGTTTGATCTTCCTCTCATAAGTGCATATGAAAACGCATCTGGTAGTGAGCCAAGTTTTACAACGTGGAAAATCCGTCCCAACGGGGAAGTAAAACACACTATTGACTACATATGGCACTCGAGAAACCTACAAGTCACACAATATTTGGAAATACCAAGTTCTGGGGATATTGGGGAAGATCGGTTACCCTGTGGAGTGTATCCTTCTGATCACATTTCTCTTGTATGTGATATCTGCTGGTGTTGACCAGCATCCATCAGAATTTGCAGTGACTTTAGGCAAAGGAAAATAATAATCCACGATTATAACTTTTTTAACTTGTTCAACTGCAGTTACCCCATTAATTTCAATTTGATTATTATTTCAGTTATTTGAATACATGACCCCACCAGCTCAGCTGATTTAAACATTGTGTATAAACAAAGTAACTTTTTTTTGTTGACCATGATACTCGATCATGAAAATAATTGGGAGACTTTAGTGATGCACCATTATAATGTAAGTGATTAGTTCTTATTTCTCATAACAGTGCTATGCATATATATGTTCTGTTATAAGAATTGTATAAATTTGAGAAGTGGACAAGAGTTAAGGAATATATTCCAATTTCATAAGGAACTCACATGTACCCATTCACAGGGCATCTCACATGTTGCACAAATATCTTGCAGAGAATATCAAATTTAGTTTGTGAAATATTTTTTCTCATTTTCAACAGTTTTCTTTTTATTATGGGGATTAATTTTGATGAGTCAAGCTGTTTTTGGGAGCCTTTTAAGGCAAGCAAAATACAACTGATGAGTAAAAATAAATTCCCATAATTTTAAAACAGGAAATTATTTAATAAGGGATTTGTTATATGGGTTTGTTTCCCGTGAAACAATCGAGGGAAATGACAAAAGTATTTATAAGCAAATGAGCCGAGTGTACAAATATATTTGCACACTTAAATGCTTTCCATTTCTCAGTAAACAATTCTGCAAAAGGCCATGTGGCACTGTCAGCTCTCAGATTTTTTCATTACCAAGTAAACTTCACAGTGAGAAGATCCTTTCACAGGGGCAGATCCAGAAATTTTAGAAAGGGGGACCGAAAAAGGGTGTCTGGGGCCCAAGGGATGCATTCTGCTTCATTTTACTTATAAAACCTTTGCAAGTGTGCTGGCAAAAGGGGGAGCTGTGGCCCTCTAGGCACCTCCCCTAAATCCTGGGGGGTACTCCTCAAAATTTTTGGTGGGGGTGTGCAGCCCACTTCATGAAACCCTCCCCCTTTTTCAGACCAACATATGCAAATTTCCTTTCCCAATTTCACACCTGCTCAGACCGGCCCTCTAAAATGTTGTTGTCTCTGTTTCATACCAGTGTGATTTTAACAATCTCAGCTACCAAGAATGGGTTATGTTCCCTTACTTTGGGTGTAAATATTTGAGAAGCACCCAAAAATATCTGATCAGATGGCACGTCTCTACAGTTCCAAAACCCATACCCAGTTTCAGACCAAATGTTCAAAATGTATACCCAATTTCAGACCAAATGTTCAAAATGTATACCCAATTTCAGACCAAATGTTCAAAATGTATACTCAATTTCAGACCAAAACGGCTCGAAAACCAGACCCTTTCAGGCAGCGCATACCTATATAGCTAATGTGAAGGAGTAAACCCCCCCCCCCCCCGGGCCCTAAATCTGCTCCTGTTTCATAGATCTAGCAATTTTTCAACTGGTTGAATTAGCAATGCTAATTATTATTATTAAAACTACATTGCAAATTGATAAAAATATTATTTTGAAAGGAATTGAAATTCAGAGCTTTAGTGAGTCATTTCCATTCGTCAGCAAATTAGCTCGTACTGTCTCATTGAAGTTAAAGCACGTGGCTACATGTATAACAAGAGAAATTTAAAACATTTTTGTTTACTACAATAACATTGATGTCCATAGTGTGTGTATCTTGAAAACGTTCAAAGATGAGTGTGCAAAATGTACAGCTTATGAAAATACCAAATACAATTTGACACCATGCAAAAATCAGCACAAAACAAGGGCTAGACAAATAAATGAACATGCCTTTATGCACCTTTCATAACGTCTGTGGACTCATTTAAATATTAGTTTTTCATATTAAAGAACTGTTCCAAAGTGGAACTCTGCATGCCATCTACATGTACCGTTGTTAACTCCAACAACCTCAATTTCTAAAATGCTCTAACTAGACCGCAGTGTAGCACACTCGCCCACACTATGCACACAATGCCTAGCATTTTTCTGCTGTAAATTTCATCTAATTTTTTTTTGCCAAATCGCCCTGTAAAACCATACAACCGCTGACTATCAATTGTCATATTAGCTTTGTTACAGGCAATTATGGCATTTAAAGATTAAAGACCACATCTACGAAGATAACACTGCAGTCCTTGTAGCTACGTTCTACACCTTTCTTATATTTTTCTCTGATGAAACAAAGCAACCATGACAGACTCTTCTTGGCTATGATTATATCAGGAAGTCTGTGAATATGGGTATTTATAAATACTGTACATGATTTTTAACCAATAAAATCTCCATAAAAACCCACATTACATAAAAATTGTATCCATAAACTCGACCCATATAAATTAACTAGACTTCTAAATGCACCAAAATGTACCATTTGATATCTCTGTGAAAATTCAAAGCGTGTTGAAATGAATCATGTCAAAAAACATCTCAAACATAACAAGTTTATCATATGTAGTGTGAATATGTTTCAATTTGTTTACTTTATAGAAGATCTTAACCATTAATGATGGAGAAATCTGGTAGACTATAGTTTTTTAAAATACCAGGTTTTCTACGTCGGCGAGTAGGCCAAATGATGGGATTGATCAACTAAAAGTTGATATGTTATGTTTTTCGTCGTGCGCGTGAGGGTGAAAAGTCTCAGTTGACGTTTCGAGCGATAGCCCTTCGTCAGAGCAATACGCCAAGACTAAACCAATATTTACAACTACGTGAATTCCTCGGGTTTTCTGTATTGCCTCAAACACTATTTTGCTCTGACGAAGGGCTAATGATGGACAAGGTCGTTCATTAGAAAATAGTTGTTGTAAGGGCCTAGGGGGGCATTCAATTAAGACTGGGCGTTCATTAGAGTAATGCGGTGATGCTTTGAAAAATCTGTTCCATTAATATCATGCAATAGTATTGACTGGGCATTTCCTTTGGTTGTGATATTTGCTTCTAGGGAAAAGCCAACTTTGAGGTCAACCCTAGAAAGTCTGATTTTCATAGAGCCTAGATTTACTGGCTCATATGTATCTGTATGCCAAGACTAAACCAATATTTACCACTACGTGAATTCCTCGGGGTTTCTATATTGCTTCAAACACTTCCTTACAAAGATATCTGCACAGCTTATTAGTTAAGTTGCTTCCTCTCTGGTCTCCCGGTAACCCTCCCACAAACAGGAAGACAGGCTTAATATTTTCTCCCTTGCTGTAGTTGTAATTATGGAGTTTTTAAGAAGGTAATCATCAGTATCACTAGATATACTATCTCCAAAGGCCACACGAATTGCGGGATTTGTCGCCTCAACTTGAGATAATGTAAGTTAATTGAATAATTCAGTACCGGGGGCTACGTTTACAAAGTGCGGGACGAACTTGGATCCATAACGGACCGGTTCAGTTTGCACGGTACCGTTCGAATGGTTCTATAAGATGAAAGAGAATTACAGGATTACGAGGAAACCGTTGGTAAAGCCAAAGGAATGGGCACCGGACACACACATCGTCTTGTTACAAAACGGACACTCTTGATGAATCACTATGTACACGTATGTATAGGCAGGGGCGACACAAACAGCTAAAAAATTTCCCAAATATCCGTTTCGGAAGTTCTGGCAAGAAGCTCTAAATGTACAGAACTGAGCATATCTCATGCAAAGCCGAATCTGAGACATGTACAAAAAATTGTAAGATAACATTTACGTGTTAGCTGCTAAAGTCATTTAACCAGCAACACTTCTGATAGATACAAACAAAGAGAACTTCTGTTGGCAGTGTCGAGAAACAAGGGACGGTGCCAGAGTTTTCAGTCTTGTTGTGTGCACTGATATGATGTGATGACACGGAAAACTCTGAAAAGGTTATTATATAATTGATTCTCAACGGATACCCAGGAAGTTTCTAAATTTTTCTGATATCTCTCAGTAAATATCAGCAAAATGGTATTGGAATATTTGTGTCTGAGACTTGGTTTACTAACACCGCAACAAGTTCATATTTTGTTTATAATTAAGAGAAATATTCCAAGATCTTCCAAGATATATAGTCGAAAAAGGTTTGAACACTTATTTCAAGCAGGTTATTAAATACACCTTTTTCGCTTTCCAAGTCTAGCAATATCTTAACGACATCCCTCTGATAATATTAAAGCGCTGTTTCCAGTCTTCTAACAATTGAAGAGCTCGGTGCATAAACGACCTAAGTGACCTTTTTTGGTCGATTTTTTAAATTCATGGAATTCTTGCACTTTTATGCACCTAAAGTGTCTGGTA
>JANVCK010127541.1:0-11412 GCA_026546655.1 Epizoanthus illoricatus
GGTGACAGTTGGTCGCTGTAGATCTTTCTTCATTGTTATAAATCCCTTAGTAACAGCCGATTTCTTGACGTCGCAGGCCCCTTAAATGTATAAAAACAGGAGAGGCAAAGAAACTTGAGGAAAATCAATATTTATCAAACAACGTTTGATCAGTGCTCATACAGTACATGTCACACAGACTGGGGATTGCAGACTGGGATTGCAACTACGGGTTATGACTCATGTTTTTTGTCAGATATTTTTTTGTGAAATAAAAGAATGTGTCAATCATGAATCAAAGAAGATAAATAAACACTCTGAAACAAAGTGACTGTGTGACCAAAAGGGGTCAGTTGGCAATAATTTTGAAATACTAGTATAAATAAAATATATACTTGCTCCATGCATGACAATATTGTCTTTTGAACATCTTACACTTTCTCCCTGTGCACTACAAACTGACTAAGCTGGAATAAATAGATTCATAGAACAAAAGTCAAAAGTTGATTGGCTACCTCCTGATAATTCTGGGATATAATTAAATAGGCGTGCAATAGTAGTCTTGTTTCATCTTGTTTTCTGCAGAGGGTTATGAAATTATCTATTAAAGGCAGCCTGGGTGATGAGGGCCACAACCTTTGTTGGTTTTGCATTTCACGTAAAGAAGTACTGAAAATTGTTTATCATAATTTATAAACTTAATCCCTAAGGGATTAAAACAAAACAAAGGAATCTTTTAAAGCCATGTATTTGCCCTTGAAAATTGGGCCTTCTTATAGTACACTGAGATTTATGGTATTTTTGTATTAGTTTTGTTTTTATTTCAACTCCTGATATTTGATCTTTGGAAAAATGTTTTGTAAATCAAGTAATAAAAAAAGTCTGGCCTTTCGAAAAAATTTCCAACCCACCCCTCAATAAAAAACTAACCTTTCCTTACCTACTAGCCCAATCTATATTCGAATGCAAAACCATGGATCCAAAATATAAATGGAGTGATGGCCATATTTTCTTACACTGACATGAATGGCTTAACATTTATGATGACCCAACAATGCCAACATGGCAGGGTAAGGAACTCACTTACAAAGTCATTGTAAAGTTGACACAACTAAAATCCCTGTAAGTTGTAAATACCAAATTCAAAAATAAATGTTATTGTGCACAAAGTCATGTATCTTGCTTGCTTAAATTTATTACCGGTTAAAAATACAATTTTTAAAAAAAAAATGTGATTCAGTGAAGCCCATTCTGATAACTACTGTAAAATACCTCCCTTATTTATAAGCTTGTCAGTTTAGTAACATTCAAGGATGCTGTGCCCTCCCCAAGGCACTTGCATGCTTGTTTTGTTTGTTTTTATGGATGGTTCCCGACCATTTGCACTCAGCAGGTTTCCTTGTTGACCATTCTCTGTGAATTAGAATTGTGGTTCTACAAAACCCCCTATGAACTTGTACAATCCTAGGGTTTATAAGTGGGATTTTGCAGTATTCTGTTGTCTAGGCAACCAGCTGTGGTAGTAACAAGTAAGGTTTAGCATATCTTTCTATTGAAGGTGTCTGCAAGAAACAGCAGAGAAAGTTGGAAAAGGCTGTTAAAATTTCAAGAAGACTTGGTAAGTTCTTTTTGTCCAGATATAACTGTTACTAACGGCAGGCTTGTCAGTCTATTCAGCCTGTGATTGTGGGTTTCCAGAAAGTATATAATTATACCCCCTCCCCCGTGGGAGGGGTTTTGTTTGGAACCCCACATATATATTCATTTGTTGAACTTGGAAGAAACATTTTAAAATGGATTACTATTCATATTGATAAGTATATGGATCAGAAAAAATTAAAGGTGTGTTCGGTTGGGAATATTCCAGATTAGGAATACATGGCAGAATATTCCGGAATAGCTGGATTTCTATCTTCTATTTTCTGATTATTCAGAACGTGGTGATGAGCACAGAGTCTTTCAGACTTCAGTTAGCTGATTTTTTCAAAACAACAACATAAAACATGGCAGTCATTATTGTTGTGTTCAAAATTAGTGCTGATGACATCACTAATCCGGATTATTCCGGCTGTTCTGATACCCAGTGCAGAATGGCTGGAAGAGCATTCCAAGGAAACCGGAATGAGAGTAGCTCCCAATCTAACGGCTCTACTGAGTATTTTGGCTATTCTGATACCCAGTGCAGAATGGCTGGAAGAGCATTCCAAGGAAACCGGAATAAGAATAGCTCCCAATCAAATGGCTCTACCAAGGATTCCGGCTATTCTGATACCCAGAGCAGAATGGCTGGACGAGCATTCCAAGGAAACCGGAATGAGAATAGCTCCCAATTGAACGGCTCCACCGATCGAGTATTCCGGCTATTCTGATACCCAGTGCAGAATATTGGCTGGAAGAGCATTCCAAGGAAACCAGAATGAGAATAGCTCCCAATCAAATGCCGCTACCGTGTATTCCAGCTATTCCTAATCTGGAATTTTTCCAAATGGATGCATCCTAAATTAGAGAAAACTGATTATTGTAATAAGCTAAGTGATTCAGTAATTGTGCTCATTTAGGGTGTGCTCGATTGAATGTATTCCGGAATAGGAATACGTTCGGGAATATTTCAAAATGTCCCCTAGAAACTAAAAGCAATAAAATGATCATTCCCAATCACGAATTAGGATGAGCTGAAAACTTGTAGTTCTGTTTCATATGCCAATTCCAGAATATGGTCAATCGAATGCACCCTTAGTGGGTACCTCCACCTAAAATGTTCTACAATTGGTCTAGGATTTAATGGAGCTGAAACCAATTGCAAAATTGCACACATTTTAGGAATCCTACTGATGATCAGTTACAGTTACATTCACAGTTGCCTCCATGGTATATCTTTTTGGGAGGGTGGGAGTAGCATGAGGTGGCAAGAAAACGGGTTTGGCTGTAGAAAGGAAACAATGTAGAATGAGTAGTGGCCAGCTTAGCTGGCTAAATAAATAGTGAATTGTTCAGACTAGGCACTGGGCACATGAATACTACAAGACTGAAACTGCCTTCTGCTTTCAGTTGAGAAGTGTAACCTTTGGAATTACATAATATGTTTTGCAATTAAATGATATCTTAAAATTTGTTTCGGCAGGGCTTCTTCCACATTGTGGGCCAGTAACTCCTTCTTGACAAGTAAACATCGGAAGACAATGACTTGTTCATATTCTGGTGTTGGTTTGGTACTGTGATATCACAGACCATAATTCCCTTTCTCTGGGAAAGGCAAGAGACCATTTACCATAGAATGGGTGCTGTGCCACATTCATTTTGACATCTCCATTCTATGGATGCAGGTCAAAACATGTGGCTTTGCTCCTTAGAGAATTTTAGTAATTTAGATTCACTTTTTTCACCAGATACAGCCGTCAGCATATGGCCATGGCACTACCCCAACCTCCAAATTTTGACCACTTTTTTCTAATCTAGAGGCATCCAGTGACAATTCTAATACAGAAATTGAAAATTATGATAGTGTAGGAGAAAAAGGACAGTGCATAATTTGCTTCAAGATTCTGCCTTTTAATTTTCCAAGATATCTATTAAGAACAAAAAAAAATTAAATATTGGACTTTAGTTCCAGAGGAGGTAGCAGTTTCACTCCACTCCCCCTACCCTAAAATATGGCCCTCGAAAGGGCATGTGTCTTAAGGGCATTCCTCTGTTTTGCAGTGCACAGCTCTAATGCGCATTAATAGAAAAATCTAAACTTTTATCATTTATCTTAATTTACTACTACACATTACTCATTCTAACCCATATCTAATGTTGCAGATTAAAATTAATAGTACTTTATCTCCATGATTCAAGGGATCCTTTATAAAACTTGCTCCAGTCTCCTCATGGAAAATGTAGTTTTGAAGCTGATATTTGCTATTTTTTGCACTGTATCACACAGATGAATATGGCGACCCCCTTTTTTACTTCCATATTTCTCATTACATCAACACTAGACAACTAATTATTGTATATTTAATAAATGTGGAAATTTGAAGAATTTTGTATAAAATGTTAAATGATCCTTGACTGATGCCAAGCAATCACTTTCCTAATTGGTGGACATAAAAATTGGCATTTTAGCAACTCTAGATTTCAAATTTCCTGGGGAGCCATGCTCCCAGACCACCCCCCTCCAAGGCTACTTGAATGGTTCCCCCTCCCCTAAGGCTACTTGAATGGACCTTTGGTCTTCACCATTTTAAAATCCTAATGATGAATATTTTGATGTAGCCTGACCTCAGATTCTAATTTTTCTTTGCGGTGAGAAAGGATCTCTCACACAAAGGAAAATTAGCATCCGAGGTCAGGCTAATTTTTATGTAGAATGTGGTAAAATAGGGAACAATCATGCATACGTTGTTTACATAATAAATTATAGTACTGATATATGTGTTTACAAGAAAATAAAAAGATTTTACATCCATTCAAAAGTTTCAGTTCAGAAGTGAGAAATACCAGTGCAGCTCCACTGCCCTTTATTGGTTTTCTCCAAATAATTTTTACATTATGTTTCACTTTTAAGTTGATATTGTAGTTACAGGGCAGATTTGGAACACGAGCATGAGGGATGTAAATAGTTGTTTGTACGTCAATAACTAGGGTATAATACATATATACCTGAATTATTGGTAAGATGTCAGCACACTCTGGTACCGGAGAGTGCTTGATACACTTGTGTTACTAGAGCTATAGTACATGTAAGCATTTATGCTAGATGGACAAAAATATTTAAAACTATATAACAAACTATCTAAATCTTAAAATCATGATTATACTCAAGTTTCATGCACAGCTTCTTTCACTGGTGATCCGTTGATTGCCAGCATAAAAAGCTGTGCATGAAACTTGAGTAACTGAGATTTTAACATTTAGGTAGTTTTTATATTAATAGTTTTAAATATTTTTATCTGGATCTAGCATACATGTAAATTTTTACATATATATACCTGTATGTAGCATTTGTAATACAAAACAAGTTAAATTCTGAGTGTTTGTTTGAGTGTAGGGCCAACGAAAAGTAGTTACAGCGTGTATATACAATAGGTCAATAACATGACTTTTGGATGGCATATTATTTATTTTGGCCTGACTAGTGCCATTTGGAGCCCAAGTGGAGCAATGACTGCAAGTAACACTACAAGGGGCCAACATAAATAATTTGACTAACAAAAGTTATGTTATTACCATTATCGTCATCAATACACAAGACCAAATTATTTGACTGTATAGCAATTCTGCACCAATGTTTATTTGAAGCAAATAATATGGTATCATGTAGCGGGCCGCAAATGAATTTGCCTCTTGCCACCTGTGCAATTTTCAAGAGGTTGGTTTTGCATTTGGCTGTGTATATTGATGAGAATTGTACACTATTTATTCTGGCAAGCCTATTAGTTCATCAAAACAACAGTGATTTCTTATGAGAAGCGACTACAACCACAAAAGGTAGCACTAAATAAAAACAAGACTACTCCTGAAGGTTTTGAACTCACGATTACACTCGATCAATATAACTCACATATTATTTACATGTACTTGTAGTCTTGGCGTAGGAAAGAAAGAAACTCATATTAAACTGGCTTAAATAACTTTATTTGTCACAGATGCTTATCCAAAAGAATGGGGGTGATGGGAGGGGAAACTGAGAAATTATACAAAAATGCAGATGATATTTAAGACTTTTATTTTCTGTGACTTACAGATTGCAGCCTCTAACCCCCAAAAGAGAATGTTGACTGAGCATTTTAAATCAAACGATAATAATTGCTTGACAAAAAGTTTTTCTAGGTCCATCCACTGATCCCATTATACAACATCACTACAATAAGTTGTGGTACAACAACTTACAATGTATGGCTTTCAAAAACAACCTACTTCTACATTGAAGCTAATACAAAATTGTAAATTACAGTTGTTAGTAGCTTTTTTTATCTAGTGGTGTCATAGATGTTATTTGAAATTATGTTAGCAGTGTACCTTACGATGTTATTCACACACACAAGAAATAAACGTGCTGATCACTTATGCTTCACAGTAACACTGAAAGTCTGTCTGTACATTATTTTACAAATCTCAACTATTATTTGAATGTGATTATCAAGTTTTACAACATGAATGGCAAGTCCAAATTCTTTGTTCCAAGTCCAACGTAGATTGAGCCATACTTTCGTGTTCCTGGCACATGGTAAAAGGTGAAGCCAAGCCAATGCAGACTTCGCAGTGTAAGGAGACCACTTCCTCTTTCAAACTGAATGCTCCAAGATCCTATGCAAGGGCACATTAAAATAAATCAAATTTAAAGCACTATTATGTTAGGAAAATAAAATTTATATAATTATATAAAATATGCTACTGTATATTAGGCATCAAACTACAAGACAAAATAAAACATATTAATTAATTTTTATTTTTATAATAAATTTTACAAACACAATCATTTGCCAGTTACCTCCTTTTGGTACATCTCCATCAATGGGATCCAAAAAATCAATTGCTTTATCAAGCTCTGCCTGTAGAATGAGACAATTAATAATAATTAAATATAATATAACCTCTATTAAACTCCTCCCAAGTGGGTTATTAAATTGCAGATCTTTTAGAGGGGTTGGGGCTGGCGGCTTTTGAGGAGCAGGGTTCTCCATAACACACAATAATATGTTGTAGTTAAGTAGCATGCATTTGCACAGTATATACTGTGTTGGAAGGTATATATAACCACCCATAAAACACATTATTTGACCCCCTTCTTTAACTTCCTTATTATAAATGGTAGCAAAACCATAATTGGCAGATTAGTTAATTAGTCCATGATGTACATTTTGGTGATTAAATATTTTAATTATGACATCATAAACATAAAATTGTCTGGCAATAAATTTGAAAAAAGACAGGGAGTTTCATATTGATAGCATTTCCTGTTTAGGAATGGCAAAATAAAATGTCTTTGGGGGGGAACACCCCCTTAGTCTGGATAGGGTTAAGCCCTGGTCTATCCAAGGGGACTTAAAAAACTCATACACTTATCTAGGAAGAGTTGGGGCTTACCGTATTGTTTGGAGGTGTGGTTTGAGGTAACATATGGGCTGTATGGTAGCTGCCAGAGGCACCTTCAGATAGTTTTCAATTCAACCTTGTGCCCCAAACAGCTTCTGTATTCTAATTAGCATAGCTTCGGGCTAGATTAGCAAGACTATGACTACTTTATTTCAATCATTAGCTCTCTCCACTTACCTTCTGAAGTAAGGTCTTCTGGTTCAAGACAAATGGTTCTCGGAAGTGAAAGTATGAAGACAGTTTGCCAGAGTCTGCTACTGAGAGCCCTGAAAACATTTAAACAAAGCAGTAAATTTTAATGATGAATGGATCCATGCCACATAAATGAATGTAAGTTGAATGTACTGTACCTACTGCTAGCATGCTCAGATGGAGGAGTTGGAAGTGGTAAAAACTGAGACTTACTGAGAGTGCTGACTTTTGAGATGTATGCTGTAAAATATGAGCCAGACTTGAGCCTGAGCCTTGGCAATATTAAGAGATGACAAGAATGCATGGGATAATGCCAGATACAAAAAAAATTGGACCCCACCAAATTTTCCAAGGTCCATGTGTTTTTATTTTCAGTTTGATAAATTCACTGCTACACCTCTACATATATATGTATGTATGTCAGATGTGTGTTATGGAACATGTAAAATTATCTAAAGTTAGGGATGTTTTATGTTGGCAATTATGAAGTACAAGATTCATACATACACTGCTAGCACTGCAAGTTATTCATCAGATTTCACTCTATGATAGCTAAAGTTGTTTTTTACCAATTATTCACTAAAATGTCAATTCATTAATTAATATCGTAATCATTTTTAATTTGGTTTCAGCTTACACTAAACAAAAAATACTGTGGTTCTGGTAACATGTCAAAAATACATGTATTTAGGGTTGGTAGGTTGGTACCAAATTTTTATTTTTGTATATTAATTACAATATAATTTTTCTTCCAACTCTATGAAATCTGGGAACAAAGACATGCATGCATGCACATATGATATGGCAATAACTGTATTAGGCTTAATGCATTCATTAAAGGACTGTCAGATGGCTTTTTTTTCTTTTGAAAATGTGAAAGAAAAATCCAATCTCACCAAAATCACCTGACTTGTACAGTTAATTGGGGGGAAAAAGTTCCAGGGTTAGCAAGAAAATCTACCTCCACACTGCTAGCATGCATGTTCAAGTAGCTTCTATCACATTATTGTCACTACTGACATGGCACAAAACATGGGTACCTTCAAAGCACCGGTTGACGTGTACAGTCCCTGTGGAAGTCCTGATGTATGACCCTCTGGGAACAATCTTGACATCATAATCAATAGCTTCTATTGAAGTGGCTAATCTGTCTTCTTCTTTGATCAGAATCTGTAATTATTTTTTTAGAAATTAAGTAAGTTCAATGTGATGGATAAATTAATTGGAAATTTAGTTGAATCCTTTAACCCATTAAATACTGAGATAATGAAAGATAACAAATTTAAACAGTTACAGAGACCATCAGGAGAAAATAAATCAAGAACTTCTTAGCCCCAATTCACAAAGGGGAGGTTTTGAAACCATTGGCTAAAACCTAGCAATGCTGATCAACTTTAACTTATTAATTATTTGAGTGCAGGCAATACTCAGGTCATAGTTGTTGGCATACCGAGCTTATGGGGGTCTGGAGTCATACTGTTACTTCTGAAAAAAGTTTAAAATCTAAGTTCTCTGAAATAGCATTTCCTGCATCTTGAGACAACTTTGGATAAACTTAAATATATTAGTGTTGCATGACTTGCACCTATACATTGTATGCATGTCAGACCTCACAAGTATCCTGGAGACTCAGTTTTTAGCAAAATCGTCCGGTTTTCTGGTAAGTCACAAAATTCTCCTCACAAATGGATAATGACAACCCGATGATACAATTCTTTTTAAAATTTTTGTCTTTTACTTATACTTTTGTTCAATGTAGAATAAGAATAAATCCTTGTCAGCACTGATCAGTTGATTTCTCGTAATTTGTTTCTGCTGCTGGAAGTTGAAGATTTCGTTTTTGTGATGCCATGGTAGCTATAAGCTATCAGACTGAGATACAACAGAGGTCACTATATTTGGAAATATTGAACTTGCCAAATAAGGATATCACTATGGTTGTGTACCAGTCATTTTCATTCTTACACATATCTCCTGTTTTTTCTGAAATCTAGCTCCAGGTTTTTGGGCTCCCTCTCCAGGTTTGTAGTGCCCAGAGGTTAAATTGGGAGGTCTGTATTAAAAATGCCCAGAGCTCATTTTTTGGTTTAAGAATGCTCTAAGATGCAGCATTGATTATATTTCTGTATCAAATTTGAGAAATTTCATTTGAAGTGCAGGATTTTTACAGAAATGCTTAATAAGTTATTAGTGTTGCAGCCTTGGTGGCATAGACCCCATGTTACCGGCCGCATTTGAACTTTGAAACCCACCAACTTGCCGTGGTTGTAGAAAAACAAGCATTTGTGTTCAAATCCTACATTTCTGAGAAAATCAGTCAAAGTTTAAAAGAAAATTAATATTTATGAGCATGAATTTGTGTTTGGCAGCATTAGTGCCAAAACATAGGCTGCTGATCATGACGTATAGCATTTCTGTCCCTAAGTGCTCTCAGAATGCATGAAATGCTGTTTCAGAGACCCTATATTTTCAAAATTTTCTGGGACCCCCAGGACCCCCCTAGATGGTCGTCGACATGACCAGTATTACTTTCACTGAAACTTGGGTCTATGTGGTGGGTCAGTGGGTTTGGAAGTACAAATGCATGTCCGACCCACCAGAGGAGGGTCACATGGTACCAATGCTTAAGCTCTAGGTCCAATCAAGAATATGTGATGATAGACTGTTCAACCATACAGTCAGATTTTTTAGCACCCTTTTCTCTACCCACTGGGGCTACATATTCACAATTATGTACACTCACTGTGTTCTCCTCATCTGTGGCTTCTCCCTCGGGACTTTCCACCTTCTTAGTTTCAATATGTTCATACTCGTAGGATGGGTCACCAGTGAATCGCCCTTTCACAAATGAGCAATTGTGTCTCATGCTCTCATTGACAACTGGAAGCAAGCCCCAGTGAACACAGTCTTGGCTGCATGAAATCAACAAACAGCAAAATTTATCTATTTAGTAAGTTTTATAGAAGATCTCTTTGTCATCTATGAGGATTGACAAACTGTTAAGCTGAGACTTGCTTAAGGACCACTTGTACAGTGTATGTGCCTGAGGCATGGAGTAAGTTTGTGAAAGCTCGGTATTCAAACTCTTGGGCACCCCAAAAAATCCCCCAAGTTTTCGTAGACCCAAAAATCCCTTTGAGCCTAAAATTACATACCCAAAAAAATCTGTTGGACCCCCCGTCATAAAGACACTCAAGTTTAGCCCCTGGGGTTTACACAATGTGATCTTTCCTGAAACTTGGCTTTAACAATAGGGCAAAGGGAAAAAATGATTACTTAAATACAAGGAGAAATTAGTGCCCGTTTTCTATATAATTATTTAGTTCTTATGTCAGGGGCTTATAACTGTAAGAAGATGACCACTTAGGTTAAAATGTTTGTAGTTATAAGTTTTAAATTTTCCCATACCAATATTCTAACAAACCTTTATCAGCAAATGATGACTATACAGGGGCTTATAATTTCATGGAAATCTTTTTAGCCAAGAAAAGGTTGGTCTAGTTGATGATGTCATCATTGACCATATATGGAAAATAGAGTTCCAGACTTTAAAGTGAATAACACATAATTTCAGTACAACTAAAGCCGACTTCACACGCTGAGTTTTTGTTACACAAAGCATCACATAACTTTCTAAGATCCATTGCTTTACAAATTTCAATAACAATTAACTCGCTCAAAATAACAAAGTATTGTAGAAAGTTTTGCAATGTTATGCAACAAAAACATGGCATGTGAGTAACAAATGCAGTTGTTCAATGAAAAGAGCAGCCAACAAAAGTATAAAGCATTTTTCATGGAATAAGTTTTATAGAACTCCTGAAGTTGCAAAGACAGCCACACAGTTTTATTCAAATGTAATAAATAATTCCTAAAAAGACTTTAGAAATATTGCTTTATAATTTTTTGTGGACAATGTATATGAAAAAGTCTGGAATAAAATTGGTGAAAATCTGTGACATGTGACATAGTTCTCCACAGGAAGAAATGCCAGAGGGGCCTACATTTGCATAACAATAGCTCAAATTTGCATAACAATGGTAATAATATCCATAACAATAATACCCCCTGCAAATTGTTTTTTAATCTACTGCACATATATTTCTATAGAACAGGGAATGCGCAGTAATAAATTACCTTGAGTGTGTGTGTGTGTGTGGG
>JANVCK010127652.1:0-11411 GCA_026546655.1 Epizoanthus illoricatus
TCACTTTTACAAAGAAAGATGTAAATGGTTATTTGCAATTTTTCCGAGGCAGGCCTTTCGGCCCTTCTGCGCCCTCTTTTTAAACGTCAGCCATTGTGGGACATGGGACAATTCCGACACGCCTACTGCACACCGTCTGATAAAGCGTTCGAGTTGTGTAGAACTTGTTGCCCAGTTCCTGTTCGGCTTTTTCCCGGCCGTTGGGTCTGATTAGAGCCTGGGTACGATCGTTTTTGGGTACGTCGCCGAATTGATTGGCCGTTTAGCGAGCGCAAGAAAAGAGGCCTAGTAACAAGGCAAGAACTTGGACATTCGTAACATTACTGGTAGAAGCATGATTCACGTTGGAGAGTATCTGCCACGCCTCACGTGTAGTCTTACAATTCTCAAACTAGTTGATGCCTTCTAACATTGCAGCTTAAATCCTGACAACTTTTTTAATTTATTTTTTATTTATAAGTAAATCGAACAATGTGGCCGTGTATGTGGGAGTGTCAGCCTAAAAGCTTCTCAATCAGTTCTGAGCCTTTGTTAGTCTTCATACGACCTTGTATCCAAGCAAAATGGCGGCGTTGCTGAGTAACTTCGTTTCATTGTTGTCGATATATCACTCTTGTTTATTGGCTTTAATTTTAGCCAGAAGATAACTGAAGGAGTAAAATAAGAAAACTGGAATATCATTTCTCTAGAACAGAGAACAGGAAGGAATATATCATGCTTTAATTCAAGAGCTAAGAGAAAAATGCAAAAGTAATTTTCGTCAATCTTTTTGGGGGCAACTATGGCTTCACTTTACCATGCAACGAGGTTGGTAAAGTTTAGAGTTATCCCCAGTTGGCTTGCAATAATCCATTGGCTGTTGTTGGGGTTGGTTATCGACATCGTTGTAGGGGTTTCTTAAATCAACTGGTTCGCTTAGAAAGCTAGAGTTGCTGTTGGCTTGGTGGACTAAGATGTTGGAGGGAGGAGGAGATTGAGAGACTAATTCAAGTTTTTCATTTGGTCTTCCCTTTTCCAGACCGACTTGCAGACAAGGATGAGAGTGAAATTATCAGTCCCAGACTAAATACTGTAATAGATAGGAGAAACTTGTTCAAATGGTGCCGATGGAAGAGTTTTAAGGGCCAAATATAATACCCCTTCCTGATCTTGCACACAAAGCTTGAAAACCCAAAAAAACTTCAGTCCTTGCTTTCCGTTATAGCGAAAATCAATCTCGGTTGTATGTCTGTGTGTGTGTGTGTGTGTGCGTGTGCATGTGATGTAACTGTGACTTACCTGCGAGTTGCGAGTGGAAAACAATGTTTTGTAAACATCAGAAAGTCGGTTAACTTTAACTCAGGGTTAGGTCAACTTTGAAACTGAAATTTCTTCATCTAGGAATACGCAGTCCGGAGCTTATAAAGTATTGTTGACATAACTCAGTAACCCAGTTACATACGTCCAACATGACAGCCCAAATCCGTCTATAAGGAAGTAAACCAAACTGCGGGTTAAAATGTTAACCCCTTAACCTACTGCTCAGGTTTTCATTTCCCTCGAGCAAGAATACGACAAGGAAAGTGTGCAAAGACTTGCTTTGAGTGGTAAACTGTCAAAAGGGGAATGTATCCATTGAATGAGTCGCAAGTCAATGTCCAAATTTTTACTTTTGTCAATAGCTTTTAAGTAACTAAAATAAACCTAACCGCAACCCCTTTACTAAATTCTAACGTATTTATGAGTCAACTGCCCAATAGAAAGAGCACAACACAGTATTGCCATGGGTCAGTGAAAAGTCGGGGAATTTTGGATCCAGTCAGGAAATTTCTAAATTCCTTGTCAAAGTCGGCGAATTTATTTTGGTTGTTAAATTGCGAGTTAGAAAGACCCAGAAGTTCGCGTCGTAGTTGGGCGCGCGAAATTTATCCATCTAACAGCCACCTGCATGGTCAGTGAAAAATATTTTGTGGTCGGGGAAAAGTCAGGAATTTTTTTTTACTTGACCACTTGGCTGGAGATAACAACACAATTGTTGCCCGTCATATGCATGAAGCTATTTAAGATACATCATGGTTTAAGTTTCGGTAAACGCGAAGATACATGTACCATCAGTGTAATGCAGGATGCCATGGCATACCCATCGTAAGAGCTTCATACTATAGTATCTACTACAACAGCTTATATCAGAACACAACTGAAATTACTTTTACCATACCGTATTCCTTTCTCTATAAAAGACTTTCTGAGTCATCCTCTCGATTAACCTCGAAAGCTATTAGGATGGCCCCAACTCCCATATTTTCAAGGTGTTTAATATTCATTTAAAAACGTAAACAATAAGTTTTATTATCTGTATTGTATTTATTTGTTTATTTAGTATCTATTATTACATATATCTATAAAATTAATCCAGTAAATATCTGAGTTGAAGTAAAATTTGATTTGATATCGCAGTGCTACTTCACTCGTTCTATACCGACCCTTAATGTATCCCCAATCCAGCACAAACCTGCCCATGTCTAACTTCGCTAAGTCGTGTTTTTGTATTGATTTATTTCCGGTTTTCTTTTGACTCATTTCTTTTTTGCTGACATTAATCCTCATGAATCAGAGGATAGGTTGCATTGGTAAATGAATAGATGAATTTTGAGAACGTACTTGAGAATGAAGATATAATTCAACTGATTTATAACTTTTTTTCTTGTTGTTTGAAAATGGGAAGTATAGCAATCTTAACGGAACGGTTTATGTTCTTCATGAAAATAATTTTTGAGAATACCAATATTGGTTTTTTCACTTCATTTCGTACTGTAATCAGGACTTGCATACAGCAATAAAAAGCCACTGAGTTCACCAATTTCCACCGATGTCTTGTGATGAAAAAAATTAACTTTCAGCCTCAGACAAAAAAATAGACATTCTTATTTAAAAAAGTGTATTGAGTCGACTTTGTATATCTCAAATGTATTAAAAAATTATTTTTGGTGGGTCGTCCTACTTCATAAGCGTGCTAACACTGCGCAAAATGTGTATGATCGGATCTGAGCGAGGACCAGTTCCCGCGCGCTATGCGAGAAATGTTCTCGAACTTACCGTACTTGGTAAGTAGTAACATATGGCATACAAAGTGCGTTCGAGCCCCGGGTAAGGAAATCGATGAGTCGTTCTTTCAAAGAATAAGCGCCGTAGACCATTGGTAAAGCCAGTTTTTATTATTAAATCAAGAGTCGGAACATGAGGAAGTTTTCAGGAAAACCGCGATGCAATCTCTCGATTTAATATAGCCTCCGTGGCGGCTGCTGTCTCACGATCTTCGGCATCGATTGAAGTGATCGAAGTACTCTCGTAATTCCTTTTATTTTAAAATAGAAAAAAAATTCAAAAATCATCGCGTTCTCCTTCCCAACGAAATTGCAATTTTTTTTGTGTCTGTGTTACTATAAAATATAAAGAAGACAAACTTTTTTGCTTGTACATAGTATTGGTATCGAGTTGGAGTGTGTTTTCGCCTCCAATATTTCATTATATTACTATTTTTATTTAAAACAACGTAAGCTTCTGTACTATTTTGGAATGGCCAAAATACTCTGTAAACCAGACCAAGATTTGACCTTTATACTTTAGAAAAAACATTTTGTCGATCATAGTCCGCAACTACGTGATATAGTTCGAAAAAATAAATTTCCAGAAGTTAAAACGTGTATTTTAATACTGAAGACCTTGGTAACAACTGAATAGGTTTGAGAAAGATACTGCAAATATTAACACTAGCACAAATGATTTGAAACAAAGTAAACAAATTAGTTGTGCTTCAGAGTCTTGTGAGTTGTCGCACTATATGACGTGCGGAGGTGTTACGGAACGCTTGGGAAAATAGACATGCCATATTTAATCACTCGATAGCTTCTAGCTTCCATAAGAAATTCAGCTGTTGTTATGTTTGACTGTGAAAAGAGTTTGACGGAATGTTCCGCTGTTTCTGTTGTGAACGATTAAAAATAAGCCGTTTCCCGGAAAATTTGGCTAAAATTTCACAGCAGCATTCCGGTGGTCTGAGTTCTGATAGCTTTAATCACGTGTTTGATTGTTTCATGGCGTTTGATTGGCAGCTGAGATAAGCAGTCCGAGACCGACCTCGCTGCACCCTTGTGATCGTGAATATTGAGCAGGGAAAGAGCAGTCTCGAATCTCAGAACTGGTAAGCTTTCAAAAAATATACTTTTTAGTTCTCATTCACTTAAAACAGGATACATTATGGTAAAAGAGAGTGTTCTTTTGGATGTTAAAGGCGAATTTCGCAACTTTTTCCGGATATAAATCGATTCGAAAAGTGGGTTGTGACTGAAGCTAGTGCGTTTCCAGATTTATTCATTATTGTCAAAGAGCTTCAAATGATTGAGGGTGTTGCTTTCAGAAGGCTTTTTCTATTGCTTCAAAACATCTCCATTTGTCAATTAACAAAATCACTTTTGTTATATTTTGGCAGGGAGTAATTGTTATGGAAGCACAAGCGGGTTTGTCTGGGGCAGAAGAAGTGGATTTGAAGCTAAATGATGTTCTGGAAACGGAGATGCAAAGCACAGCACAACATGAAAGCGAGGTTAGACACTTTGGAAAACCAACACATATATCTCGTTTATTCAAAACAAAATTCCAACCAAAAACCAGGAATATTGAACTTGAGTCATAGCTTCATGAGTGAATAAAGAAAGCCTTTTTCGCATTCTGAGTAGAATTAGTTAGAGATTAAACAGTATTTTTGAAGTCTTTCTCTTGCATGAAACTAGAGCTTCCAATATTCAAATAGTCGGGGTCTTTCATGCGTGCAATTGACACTCGGTGACAAAAAGCATTTCGTGTCATTTGTGTTCAATTCGTCGACCGCAAAACACCTAGATATCAAGAAAGACTTCTATTTCTAATGTTTAGGTTTTGAACCCTCACTTTTGTTCTGGGCAGAAACAAAGAGCTAAAGAAAGTAATTTATTTCCGTTTTTGAACAAGATCTAAACTTACTTTTTTTACTTGCGAGCTTTTGGTGCCTCGCGCACCGTGTTACGGAAATCAAATTATAATTAATTTTTCACTTCAGTGGCATTCTTTGGTATCGTATTGCGCATGGAAGGCCACACTGACAGCACAGCGTAAGCCCTTTTCTTGGTCATTGCATTATGTATCATTACCTTGTGATTTTTTAATACTGTGTTTTGCTCACGCCTCTATATAAATTTCAACTGTTCTGATACTTTTAGAGTTTTTAGCTTCTGTGTAAAGGACCGTGCCAGTTTACAAAGCATTTAGCAATTTAAATTTTTGGGTGGCGACTCGAAAGCTTGTTTTTGTTATCTGAAGTATAATATTAAATTCACGCAGGGCGAGGGACGTACAACGAAAAGGGTCGTTTTTTACATAACTAGAGAAAAGGTTATTTCTTATACAAAACGTAAGTCATAATGAGGAGAATGCTTGTTGCGTATATATCGCTAAGAATGTGGTGAAAATAGCCTTGAGCCGTTTCCCATCGCTTGGATGTCGGTCGCGGTTGAGTTGGCATTTTCCGTCTTCGGTTCAGTTACGATAGTAAAGAAAACAGTTATCGCGTCGAGTTTTAGTTTCGTTCTTTTGAAGGAAAACAAATACATTTTTCTGTTCATAAGTTTCAGAATCGTGAGCATTGGAACAAAAGTTGCAATTTATCTGACAAACAATCTCGTTGCATGACAATTACATATACATTGGTGTTGCATTTTTTGCCTTCCGACTCTTCAACTTGACCTAGCCAAAGACCAAGAAACGATTAGATTGCGCAAGTCTCCAGGATCATATACTTTTATAATTAACATTTATAATGATTTTAAATATTCTCAGAAGAAAGGATATGTTCAGAAGTAAGTAGTTGGAATATTATTTTTAGCAAGGGGGGTGTAATGTGTCTTTTCAAGGGGTGGGGGTCTAAATATCAATTTTGTAAACATATTTTGTATTCATTTACTCGTGTGCAAGAATACTTCTGTTCACAAAATGCATTGTCCCACTGCAACAGAGACATGTTTTAGGCCATTATTTTTGTAGTAGCATTTTTAAATATGTTGATCCATGAAAACTATTCAAGAAGGGAATGATCGAAAGTGGTACCTGTTTGGCTACTTGCAACTTTGAACTGTGAAGACACGTTTTATAGAACAAAAAGTATATATAAAAAGAATTATAAAACAGTTGCTTGTGTTGTTGAAGCAGTGATAAAAACGCTTTGAAAGTTGACAAGCACTTAAGAAGCAAGGATAACACTTGGTTTACCAGGGAGTCAAGTGCACCCATAATAACCTACACAGGGATATTCCACCTGACAGAGGACTGTTCATTTTTATGAGTGTGGGGGGAGGGGGGTGGTCGACTTTAAGTCACCATCATAAAGATATGGCATGGCCCCCAAGTTTCCATAAGTTTTTTCACATGCTTCCCACCTCCAGCGGATAGCTATTTTCTTGCATACCCCCCCCCCAGTCCACTAATGAACTCACAAACATCTATGTGGAACTAAGTGTACAATGGCCTTCACTCTTTCTTTGTAGACTTTTAATGTTAGCATTATGCCAAAAAGGAAATACAATAAATACTGGCTAAACTATTAACATCAGAAACACTTTTCAAAACAAACTATAAAATAAAGTAGATACACTGCACATTCTGATTGGCTTGGGTGACTTTCTCTATAACTCAATATGGATCATCATGCTATGTCACAACATGATCTCTATAGCTTTTGTGCAAGCAGCAATCATTAAAAGAGTTTTCCACAAGTAATGATCCTGGCAGATTCCCTCACTTTTGAGGAAACTATTACACCCTAAGTATTTTCGGAGTAAAAAAGCATCACTGTATAGAACTAAAACAATGCAGCATTTTTTTAAAATATGATTTATTGATTCACAGAGCAAAGAGACAAGTTACCGGCTGTTCTGCACTGAAGGCCAGTCTCCAGTGAAGTGATGTTTACACTCACAAATCTGCAAACTGTTTACTTTGCCATCCAAATGTTATCCGATCTGTTACAAAATACATAGAAGTTCTCAACAAATGGCTGACTCAGCCTTTTGTTACCGGATATTACAAATTTAAGGAAAGTATCTTTCTAAACAAAATGTTCAGACAATGTTGACCGTACATCACTATGAAAAAGTAAATATGTGTACAAATCCAACAAGCAAAAGTTTCTGTCAACTTTCATTTACAAAAGTCTGCACATAAAAGTGAGTACAGTAAATCTCGGCATTATGGCATAAGAACACAAAAGAATGACAGAAAATAACTCGCCTCTCAACTGTAGATTTAAGTCTAGAATTCTAAATGTTGTGCTTCAGCATATGCATTAAAATAGTCATTACAACTATGGGTGGGCATGCCACTACATCTTTGCTGCTTTCTTTGAATTCGAAACTCCAAATGTTCAGGTAACCGAACCAATACAACAGTCTTGGCAGGCTTGGAGTGCTCTTCAAGCGACTGAGTGCCTTGTGTTTAAGCCACAAGTATATTAAATCGAAGTAAGTACATATAGCTTAACAATCAAATTGCTAAATATGCAGCATTTAATTCACTGTTCATTCAAAACCTTCGTTGACTTCAAGCCAGTGCCGCAGTTTGGCAATCATGACTTTTCTGACTCACAGTATTCGAGCACCTTTCACTGTACTTGGGTCGAATGGGAATCTTTGTGAGTTTTTCAAAGTTCTCTATCAATTCCTTTGTATATCTAGTAGTTAGTGAAATTGTTTCTTCAGCAAAGAAAGGTCCACACCCACAGTTGCAACAATTAAGGACAGGTGAAATGAAATTCACTTGCTTTGTCTTTCCAGCCAATGGAGTTTAATTCAGCAATAACATGTAAGGAGAAACCGATTTTGATAAATAATAAGCTTACACTATGCTCATCATTTTCCCAAGTTTTGAAACTATTTATTGAGCTTATTTTATATAAGAAATAGAAAACTCATCTGCTTGCTATGTTGAATTATAGAAGCACTTGGGAATTTTGATGAATTGGTGATGTCATTATGCCAGTTCTTCGTACTCTAGTACATTTGTTCAATCAGTTCCATAAAGTCAGATTCAATTATTCTTAATTTTCACACATGAACAAATTCACAAAAATGTCACTCACTTTCAATATGCAGAATTAACAGAACTGACGAAATAAATGCATTATGAAGATCTGGCATATATTGTGACATCACTGGACAGGATTATAATTAACAGCTAACTTATTCCAGAGTCTCTCACTCTAGATCTGGGAGAAAAATCTTTTGAGGTCAAAGAGAACATCTGATTTTCAGGCAATTTGTGAATTTATCTTGCAGTAAGTTTACAAAAACCCATATGCACTTACATAAGCCCAGGACTTTAATTGTGATTTTACAGCTGTATAATTTACAACTTCCAGAATATACTTATCACAGTTTATTGATTAATTTCAAAGTTGTCTAATAATCTGTTGTTTATTGAATGAAGTGCAGTAAATAAATTATCAACAGATTATGCAGAAGGCCTCAATGCTGGGAGCAAATGGAGAAATGGATTCATTAGAAGAGCCACCAGTGAAGAAAGCAAGGCTGAATTACAGTTTGGGAGAGAATGGTAAGGAAACTATGAAACAGGGTTTGTACTTTTCCTGGAAACTCCTGCAAAGTTTTGGATTTTTTTTTCTGGAAAGTCCTGGAAGTTGAGGTGGCTCCCATCTGTTTTCCATTTTCTGTGAAATCAAGTTTAAGATTAAATCATGGGTGTTGGATAACAGTTGTTGTTAGTTTGTACTACAACAATTCTTCAACTCATTGACCATCATACTTTCGCTGTGATTACAGTTACCATGGCAGTCCCAGAATTTTTGTAGTAATTAAGGTGATACATGTACCAAAACCTATTCACAGAATTTTAAAAAATCAAATAATAAAAAATGGGGGTCACCAAACTCATTTTCGAGAAAAATACACTTGAATGTCAAAAAGAGGAAGTACTAGAAGTCTTCTGGTGTTGTCATGGTAATCATAATCACGATGACAGTACAGTGGTCAATTAGTTGAATAATTGTTATTATTGTACAAACTAACAACAACTGTTATCCAACACCCATGATTTATGAGAATCTCAAATCCTAAACTTGATGCCACAAAACAATGGAAAACAGGGGGGAGCCCCCTTAATACACTGACTCCTGGATTGTTTTTTCCAGAAGTATTTTTTAAAATATTCAAATATTGATTTTCTTTCTTACAATGCTGCTGGAAACTCCTGAAAAAAGCTTGAAAAGCTCCTGGAAAGTCCTGAATAAAAATGAAAATGTACAAACTTGTTAATTGTTGTTTAATAGTAAATTTTGGCATTCTATATAATTATTTGAAAATGGCTGCCATTCACCCAGGGATGGACAGCACTTGTGTATCAGACAGTCGACCTAGTAAATAAAGATAGGTTGGCCACATCACACTGTATTAATTTTTATTCCTTGTCTTTTGAAGAGGCCTATCTAAAATTTTCAAAAGCTCCCCCGTCTCCCCCTCCAGGTCAGGATATTAGGAGTGACAGCTCGGGTGCTCTATGAGGCCTTCCAAGGGGTTTGTGCCACAGGCGACGTCACCATAAAACAGGTGACAGGTTTCTCACTAAAGAGCATATTTTTAGTGGATCTGTTAATCAAACAATTATTATTATTATTATTATTATTATTATTATTATTAATAGTTTGTTTTGCTACAGTAATTGCAGGAGGCCCTGTTGGAAAGTTTCCTGATTTCAGTGATATGGCTGACTTAGATTTGCAACCTGACTGTTGTGATCATGGGGAGATAATAGAGACGCTATTTGTGACTGATATCAATCATAATATTGATCCAGAACTTCTCCTGGAGGATGACAGTAAATGCAGTGGTAGCGTTGAATTGTCATTGATAGAAGGAGGAGAAAGTGAATCTGAACTTTTGTGTCTTTCTGATGAACATGAAGCAGTAGTGAGAATGACAGAAGTTACAATAGATGATTGTGTAAAAGGAAGTGGACTATCACAAACAAGCTCCCTTACAATTCCCAAGTCAAATGCCAAGGAAGCAAGTGTTGATCTCAGTATTTCAGACCTTGATCAGACAAAGATGATGGCAGCATTTTCTTCATCAAGTTTTGGAGTTGTCTCAAAACATGGTCATGTGATGGAAAAGCCTGAAACAAACTGTAGAACTTTAGTGGCTGATGAAATACCTGTAAATGCCATTGACAGTTCAAAATCTACACTGGACAGTGAATTACCAAGTGTGAGACATGAATCCACGGCTTGCCTTCTGCCAGATGCAAATGTTGCTTCAAAAGATACCAGTGACATGCCTGGACCAGACCTTCCACCTTCATCAAACATGAATACAACAGTTGAAACTGCAACTGTTTCCATACAATCTACACAGTCACACATTGCTGGGCTTGATGACAACAATGCCTCTCAACTGAGTGACAAAGACAATAAGAAAAATGATGTTACAAGTATGACTACTGGTATCAATGATGACAGTGACACGTTTGGGCTGGAGTGGAAGGATGGAATTGCTACCCTCCCAGGTATGATATGATCTGCTGAGTGTATTACAGCACTGCACGCAGTGGCTGATTTAGGGGAGGGGCCATAGCCTGCCTTTTGTCAGTATATTTACAAAGGTTTTAAAAGAAAAACACAGCAGAAGGGCCCCATACATCCCTTCTTGGCTCCCCCTTTCTGAAATTTTTGGTTCTGGCCCCATCTTTCTGAAATTTCTGGGTCGACGCCCTTGGCACATGCTACCATACACGTAGCTAGCCTAAAGATTTCTGGCAGCTTTTTGACACTTTTCTGATTAATTGACAACTAAGTGGGATCTTGATTTGATGAGATGTCAGTTAGACATCTCCTTTTTAATTAATCTAAAAAGTGTCACAATTTGAGTGTCAAAAATCTGTCAGAAATCTTTAGCCTGTCCACAGTTTGGTACATCATGCTGTCAAGGGCCATGCCGTTGTTGCTGCACATACTGTAAACTTTAGACTTGCTACAAGTCGACTCACATCGATGGACTCGCAATATGCAAGCACCGAAGGCGCGAGTGAGCTTGAAGCAACCGAGCGAAGCGTGGGTGCGAAAGTGAGTTGACTTGTCGCACTTGCAGTGTGCCAAATTTCACTGTCTCAAATCCTAGTCGGTGTATGTCAGCCAATTATGATCGAGCATTGGCATACCTGTCAATCACGATTGATCTCATCTCGAACTCAAGTGTGTTGTCATTTCAGCCCAGTAAAGAAGCAGAGTAATCAGTATAGTTGAACGATTGTTTAACCCATTGGGCAATTCCAGAAAATATCCATACCCCTACCACGGGCGGCATTGATATTTTACCCCCCCATGCTTTCGGAAATTC
>JANVCK010127763.1:0-19465 GCA_026546655.1 Epizoanthus illoricatus
CATTGTGTTGCAATACATGTGCCAAGTAGACAAGAAAGCTAAGGACAAAGACCAGCTGCGCAATGGACGGGACACAAACACTCAAAACTTTAACAGCAATGACAAGGGGAACAAAGAAACAGAAGCGCAGTATCTCGCTCGTAAGAATGGCGTTGTGAAGCAGGAACGAGTGTACCAGGAATCTTGGGAATGGTACGACAGCTGTAGACAGAGAAACAGGAATAAAGGTACGTGCATTAAACAGAGATATCACATGGCTGTACTGATCAATAAACAGAGAATATCGCATAGCTATGCATGCAGGTGGTCAATAAAGAGAGGATATCGCATGGTTGCTAATCAATAAACAGAGACCGACTATCACAGCTATCCTGGGCAATACTTAGAGGATATCGCATGGCTATGCATATCAATAAAAAGAGGATATTCAATAGCTATCCTGCTTTAATAAAGAGAGGATATCGCAAGGTTGTAATCAATAAACAGAGAACATCACATAGCGGCCTGTGATTCTTGAACTAGTTAACATAATTAAACGAAATTTGGTACACTAATAGACAATCATAGGACAATTAATTTGATATGCTTTAATTGACATGTAAAGTCGTTGTGACGTCACCATGACGTCATAACTCCCCAAAAATGCGGTTTTATATGAATTTGTTTTATATGAAGGAAAGTTGTTAGCAGATAAAAAAAAACATAATACTGGTCAATAAAATCCACAGTGTCTAGTTTTTTATGGAGCTGAGGGTTGGTATACAATTCACTGGAAAACTAAGGGGGGAGGAGGTGGGCGAAATTGCTCATATTTAAAAGTTTTATTTAGTTCAATAGAAATAGCATCTGCAGTTGCAAATGAACGTGAAAGGATAAATTATAAGATTTGCGATGTCAGCTGCCATCTCATACGTCAAATGACTTCACAACTAAGATATCTTTGATTTGGCGACAAAGTATTGCGTCATGTCAACCCCAAATGAAAAAACTATTTGTTGTTGATTAATGTACACATAACACGCAAAACCCGTAAAAACACGGGAAAATTTGTATGCCGTGAAATTTGACAAAAAGTGCCTTCAGCAAACCCGTTACCATGGAAACAAATAATACCCTAATCAAAATATTTTTTATGAAAAACGTATTCTACAATAAATTTTAGCAAAAGTCACAAAATTTGGTCATTATTGCTCCAATATCAAGAAAGTTCTCTTCAGTTGAAATCAGCGCGACCACTTTCTGCCCCCCCCCCGTGCAAGATAGGGTTAAACCAGGGATGGCCCTACTCAAACTATAAAGTAAGAAAATTGTCGACTATTGCTAAGCAATTGATTGTGGCGGCCTCACCTTTGTTAGTTCCCGTGTACTGCTGCGGGAATAAGACTTGTATCGTTTCTTTCCTCTTAATGTTAAAAATAGAAAAATACTTGGAGAAAACCACATTCATGCATTGTCACTCTGCTGGTTCTCACTTCTATTGCTATACACATCCGGCGTATTCGCACTTTGTAAATTTGTCTTCAGTGTGAGTGAAGTTTGTCTTTATAACAAGAGCAGAACACTTCTGTAGAACTAAGAAGTCTAATAGCGAAATCGCTAATGTGTTGTAACCTCTATTTTATTTCCTGAATGTTCTCAATCCATGATATTCAAGATTACTAAACTATATTTTTGTTCAGTTAGTCACTTAGTGACATGCCTCTGGGCTAATATGAAATGAAAAGTTTACAGGCTGTTGTTAGTGTGTAGTTTGTTGTGTGAAGTACTATTTTCATGTAAGAACGGACAACACCTTTTTCTGCTACCAGGACTGTTTACAGCTGATCAGAATCTGAAGAATCGCGAGAAGGCAATTAATACCAGGCAAAACCCAGCGGGGGCACGGCGTGGCTATGAGTGCCCCGAAGAGAGAGATTACTACCCATACTGGCATCCAACTGAATGGAACGATATCGCCGTGCTGGCGGAAAACAAAACACGATGTAACTTCTACAAGAAGGAAAGTTTTAATGTCAAACCAAAAGGTAAGAGACAACAAAATATAATAAAATATTCAATTAATGACACTTTGCCGAATAAAGGGATATTGGTTAGCGCACTGAAATATTCGAGAATTGTGAGGTTGCTGAAAATACCTTAAAAATGTACTAGCAACACTGAGATCAAAATAGTTCGGAGTATCGTACATTTTCGGCTTCTGTGGTCAGTTGGCGGCTCTGCGTCATCGCATTGTCAGAATTGTTATGTACTTCGGATTGCAACTCGTCTTACCGACTTCACTAACCGCGCACGCGCAGTAGCTGACAAGTAGCAACAACTAAATAACAATTATAACAACAGCCAGTTAATGGAGACTCGTCTCTGTGTGTACTTCCTGCCACATACGGCGAAACTTGTAAATAAAGTAAATACATAAAAACAACAGCAACAGCAACTAAATCAGATAATAAATATAGATATGCTGCCGGGCTAAACAACTCAGGCCGCCATGCAGTAAAATGTACGTTGACTGATTACTAATGGGACAGGGAACCCATATTCATATACTTTCAGTGAAAGTTTAAAGATGTTAAAAATGAAGGAAAACATGTTGCTTGAATCGTCTTTGTTAATAAATCTAAGTACAACCACGCATCATTGGCTATCGCATAACTGAAATACGCTTGAAAAATTATTTTAATTGGAATTTGGAACTGAAATAGACTTGAATGAGAGTTCACTTTGTTCCTGGATTCCCCTCGGTTTCAGAGCTATTCGCACCTAAATCGGCCTCATTTTTACTATTTCTAGTAAGGGAGCGTCATTTTCAGCAAATTTTATTGACAATATTTGAAAACAACATGTGGTTTCCCTGTGATAATAGCATGAGGTCAGTAACTACTAAGAAAGCTCCAATTAATGAAAGGGAAATTGAGCGACGGCCGGTAAAGCATGCACTGCATGTCATTGATCTGTAATTACCTCCTCTGCCTGAACAGGAGAGTGTGTGGAATATTACTCACCTGGTAAACGCAAGCACTGGTCACAATACAACAACAAGGCTGAGTGCGAGGAGAAAAAAGGAACTTGGAAAGTCTTCACAAACTATCTCGAAAAGGCTCCAAAATATACAACAAAAGCAGCTTGTGACAACGCTGGCGGACGCTATGTCTGGGGAATTCCCTATCGAGCCGACAAGGAAGAGTGCTTGGTGAGGCTTGAAGCACCCGACTGTAAAGAGGCACCATGGACACGTGTTAATCACCTTGGCAACGGTCGAGATGGTGTCCCTCTCAATTACACATGGACTATCCCTTCCTTTCCATCTAAACAGGATTTCCGATGTGTGCTCAGGATAAGGTAAGAGAGAGAGAGAAACAGACAGACAGCCGGACAGATAAATAGTTAGAAATAGATAGACAGACGTAGAGACACCAACGACATAAACAGAAACAGAGACAGAGATAGAGACAGATAGTTATATTAAGACGCCACTCAGTACTCATTCCTGAAAGCTGGCCGCACAATATTGCTATTACCAGATGAGCTTCTGGTGTTACTTAAATTAGTTATTTATCTGTAACAGGTACAACATTACAACTGACGATTATGATCCGGTCAACACAAACGCCAGCTTCAATGAAGATACGTAAGTAATTAACTCATCGGTGCTAGCATTACTGGGTTTAGTTTTTCTTCTTAAAATATGAATAATAATGTAATTGGAGTGATAAATCGCTGCGATGCAGAGCGAAAACATAATAGCTAGTCTGTATAAAGGTATGCCAAAAAATAGCGCAATATCGTTTGCAGTTCATAAGCTTTGGCAAAAATTTGATCTTCAGATACATTAAATTCCACTTAAGGTGATAGCACGTCCTTCCCAAATATTGGCACCAAAATAATCAGTGTGAACTTTACTAACACAGTTTATAGATAGAATTCAACCAAGTTCTTTAGAGTAATACACTGGTGTCTTGTATCCGACACAGGAAGACAGGAGTGAAGTCCCCAGTCCAGCAGAACCCCGCCGTGGATATTGGAGCAAGCACAACGCCTCTGCGCCTAGCCATCAACACCGCACAGTTTGGCCGCACTTTCCAGGACCGCTCCCACTTGTTTAAACTGCTGTCCAGGGACAAGTATAACATTCCCAATGACAAGAACATCTACAACCTGAACGTGCGGGGCAAGAGAGGCAACATTGTGCAGGTTTATCCTGCGGTCGAGTACGACTTTTTCCCAACCAGGTTCACAGTTAGCAGCCAGAAGGATCTGGTCCATATCCAGTGGACAGGTAAGGCAAGAGGGGCAACATTGTGCAGGATTATCCTGCAGTCGAATATGTTTTCGTCCCACCCAGGTTCACAGTTAGCAGCCAGGTCCCGGTTACTCAAAAGTGGCATACAATTTTAACCTAGGATTACTTCCTAGGAGTACTCACTTTCGGGTGGGGGTGTGCTGCCCGGGTCTCCTAACCCTTGCCCTATTCCAGACCAAAATAAGCGAGTTTTGATACCCTATTCCAGACCTAAGCCGCAAAATGTACACCCTATTTCAGACTAATTATCAGTTGTGGTAGGTGCCAGGTAACAAAGTTTAAAACGTTGTATCTCGCCAAGTTGTGTTTTCGTCTTCGTTCGGTTCTAAGTTTTGATTTAGTTTGAACGTTTAGTGTTTACGTCAAAATATCAAGACAAGAAAGAAGTAAATGAGAGTTTTAAACTTGTCCCTCAAAACCCATACCCTATTCCAGACTAAAAGGGCAAAATATATACCCTATTCCAGACTAAAACGGCTTGAAAACCACACCCTTTGGGGTGGCACATACCCGTATAGCCCAAGTATGGGAGTACTCCCCCCCCCAGGGATTACGTTTTCTTCCTTATGAACGGATTTGGGCTGTCATGTCGGGTTTAGGTAACTTGGTTCTTTAGGAATGTTTCAATAATACTTTATAAGCACCGAATTACGTATTCCTAGATAAACAAAATCTCAATTAAAATTTGGCTTAACCCTGGATTAAAGTTAACTCACTTTCGAACAACTGCGCTCAGAAGGATCTGGTTCATATCCAGTGGACAGGTAGGAAGACTCAACATTCCGTTGTCTATCGTGTTCAATTGAAGTATCTTCTTCCTTAGTCTCACAAAACCACTGACACAGCATGCCAATTAGTGCACTATGCATGGGGGCGGGCTGTGTATTACTTGATGTGCTACTCGCAAGGGTCACATGGAAGATGCATCCCTTGTGAGTAGCACATTAAGTGCTACATGCCCCTCCCCCTACTCCACAGTGCACTAATTGGCATCCTGTTTACCCTATTTCCTTGACTAAGCGCGTTCTCTAGAATATGAAATGTGAAGCTAGAGCCTCCCACGTCCCCGCCACCACACCACGCCAAACAACTCCGTACAGCAAATCAGGCCATAAAACCCGGATCGTTGTTTCTTGGGCATGATACCGTTTCGGAATTAAAGTTTTGTCGTATAAAAAAACCAAAAGAACGGCAAACTGCGAGTCCAAATGTTTGCTTCTCCTCAAATAAGCTTCCCCTTCCCTTGCACGTGAAAATTCAAAGAAGCACCCCAGAGTGCGCTTAATCGAGGAAATATTTACAAATTAAAGACGGAGATAACTGTGTTGTTGCCTGTATGCTGTAGTTGGCATAGATAGCAATTCTACCTTTCTTGGCAAGAGCCACATCTTACTATACTTCGGATTGGTCACTTGTGAGATATAGTTCATGCGCTTTGAAGATAAAATCCGCATACACCCCCCCCGCCTTGCCCCTCCCTACCTTGTAATATATTTTATTGATATTACATTTCAGGCTCCAACTCACACAACAATGGGAACCCAGGTGGCGACGGGCAGACGGGAGATGCTGGAGAGGGAACCTCGGGTAGGACATCTATATTTTACAAATGAATGAGTTAGTGGATCTGAACTAATATGCTGGTATATTCAACTGTTTGAGAAATCTTTGACAGAAAACACCTGTTTATTTTGTTTTGCAAACAGTGCACGTGACCCAGAAATGTTTGAATTTAAGACCTTCCGAGATCGTTTCTTGAGCAAGGCTAGCGTGAAATTAATAGCAACAAACCTATCAGTTGTGCGTGAAGCCTTATTTGTTGTAAAGCTGACAGACGTGGGTTCTTAACAAGATTAGCCAGAGCCTGGCATTCTTATTTGCCGTGCATTGGGTACTGTCGCCGTTCCTACGCCTGTTACTTGCCGAGGTCCTTGCGTTTTGCTCGATATTTTAATAGGAGGAAATATTACTTGTAAGTTTACATTTATTAGCCCTTGGCTTCCAGTTTGCTCTCCAGATGTACTTTACTTTACAGGAATTCATAACTGACTTGTGTGGTGTAATACACTCGACAGGCACAGACAGACACAACATCCTCGAGTCCCTACATCCGTTGGACAACTACCCCGTGCCCTGGGAGGTCGCCGAACTGTTCAGGAATGTGGAGGTCGCTTGGACATCTGACCTTAAACACAAGAATCCCAAAGCAGAGGACGTTGCCGCGAGCATGTCCAGTGCAGGCTACTATGCATGTCTGAAGGACCAATCGACATGTGCCAGCCAGTCCGTTGAGAAGAAAGCTCCGATGAATAACCAGCTCAATAACGCCCCGGCATCGTATGCTGGTATGCTTCTCAGGTTCACAAGACGTGGCACATATTACTTCATTTGTTCTCGAAACAACAACTTCTCTAACCGCAGTCAGAAAGGAATGCTGATTGTCAAGTGAGAAGTTCTAATCAGTGGACTGTAGCCAGAAATTGGCTTGGTATCACTGGCGTGAAATGGGTGTGCAATGAAAATAGCGTCATCCATTGACGGCTTTATCGTGTTGTAAGTCGACTTGTGATAACAGTTGTACTAGGCACAGTCACTGCACGACAATAGCGTGGGGGTAGGGGTAGAGATATGGGGAAGGGAGGGGGTAGCGGTAACGATATACCGTTCACAGTCAGTGTATCATCAGTACATATTGTCGCGGATGTCATTAGAATAAATGCTAGCACCAACAAGAAACCTTTGTGACGAATCCGTGTTTTGTCAGCTGTCACGCATCGCGGGCGCACTATTGGAGATCAACGCTGCAAGAAATTAACACGAAACTACATTATATCCGCGCTAATTAAAGAGGCATTTAAAATTTCATAAAACGTTCATTTCAGCGACCTAAAATTTTCACGACGCTAATTTGCAATAATTTGAGCCAAATTCTGAATCCTGTCCCACCTCTGCGCAAAACTGTCACATTGCTGTTTCGGGCCAAGCAGGTGGCAAATTCTATATTGTAAAAAAGTTCACCCCTTTAGCTTATGCCCAGCTTTATCATTTCAAAGCTTTTCAAGCTGACTTTACATACATGGATTATATGGCTTTAAAATTGACCATTTATACAGCAAATGGAACAAAACTAAATTGTTGCCATAGTAACAGTAACTTTCTGACCAATATTAAGGTAGCACGTTATTTTAAAGTTATGACTCATCGAGTAATGATTTTGCTCAGAACTATTGATTGTTTTCTATAACAAATAATTCTCAATAAGGTTGGTTTGAAGAAAGAAGTGATAAAATTATATCTGAGCACAGTAGTATAGCGCACTGTCACATGTATTTAGTGTAAACTAGGAGATCGGATAGGTATTTACGGCGATTTATAGATATATTTATATAGTGGTCATATATACATATATGTAGCCATATATGGATAACTATAGTGCAAGGAGGGGAAAAAATTAGGAAATGAGAAACAAATCCCTTTGTTTCATTGTTTCGCGCCCTACGCCCGTTTGGCGGATGCTGTACTGTGTTCCGTGAAGCAGGTTTGTCAAGTTGGATAGTTAGCGCACTTGCGTCTTCGCTCGCTGCGCCGCAGTCTGATTCTAGTGGGGCTGGCATGAACCACCTTGTACAACTTCGCGGTCTTCCGCTTCTTGGTTCGTCGTGACGGGCTGGCCTGTGATGCTGGTGCGCACCGTGACGGGCGCTTGGCTTTAGCGGGTCGCAGCACTGAATACCGCCCGGCACTCCTCCTCACGAGCCTGACAGGAGTGACCGTGCGAGAGGACTTGGTGGAACCCGACCCACTTGTAGCTGATGTTCGAGAAGACGAACTGTGGGACTTCATGGAAGAACCTGACGAAGATCGCGAGCCTCTCTGAGAAGATCGCCGAGAAGACCTCCTTAACTTTCTCTTTGAGCTTCGGCCACTTGCCGTTGATAGGCGAGAATATCTTCGTATTGATTTCTTTGAAGACTTCTGTCTACCTTTTCTGGTTGGCTTAGAATCACGTTGAGTTGTCCCGCCCGATGTGCTTGGGCTATCTTCTGAAAGTGATGGCTGTGGTTCAGAGGTTGTCCTGCCAGGCTGCGGTTTCCTGTCGATTAAAGACAGCGTCAGCAGCACAATAATCCTTCACCTGATACAGCCAATAATAATGGTTCGTTGAAACTTATTATATGTGCAAGCAATCACCAGCAAGAAACATATAACACATGTTTTACTCAGACAAAATCCAAACTCTTAACGGTAATTAGCAGTGTAATTCACACGAGCTTGATCTAGACCTGTGTTATCTTCCTATACGTACCGTAAAATTTCGAAAATAAGCTTGCCCCCCCCCGCTGGAAATGAGCCAAATACCTCCGAAAGTAAGTTCTCCCCAGAAAATAAACCAATGGGCTTATGTTTATCAAATATATAATATAAGTGCAACTATCTCCACCAATAGTAAACCCTCCCGAATATTTGTACCTCTGAAAAACCGGCCCTGAAAACGCGTTGTGAACAAAAGTAATCCCGGGGCTCATTATCGTAACTTTACGGTATCTTGTTTCGCTCCCTCCTCTTGTTCGTCTCTCCGCTTGTTTCTCTCACCATCATCAGCAATTAAACTTGATAATAATTAGATCACTTCCCTTTTATCATCCCTACCTTACTTTTAGCTGGTATCCTTCAGACGACAACGCGAAACAACGAAATAATATCTATTGTCAGTACTTTCATTCAGTCGAAAGTTAAAGCATTAGAATTTTACTAACGTTTAGATGCATTAACAAATCGGACAAATCGTGAATTTCATCTTTATTTACCCCGAAGCCCACAAATCTGTAATGTCGGCAGTAGCAGATGATTTCTGTGCGCGTGACACTGCCACGTAATCCGCGAGAGACTGACCACGAGCTATCAGCCGGTCCAGCTCGTCATAATTGCCCTGCTGTGCCGCGAACGATCTGTGCTGTGCCCCGCCCAAGTGCTCCGATAGACTGGCATACATGACGTCACAAGCTTCACAGTAGCCGCGTTTGGTTGCTTTAGCATTTGTTTTCTTACTCTTAGATATCTGCCGCTGATCACCTGCTTCTCGTGACTGAGGGCTCCCGGATGATAGACGTGCTCGTGTGCGCATGGCGACAGGTCCATCAAACGGACTGTACCCTGGCGGGGCGCTCAGGTTCGGGTGTGGCCAAGAGCTCATTTCCTTCACCAGTGGTCGAAATTGTCTGGAAAGGAGAGGTACGAAAAATGCGTCAAAATAAACCTTGCTTTATAAAATACTTCTACACAGAGCCACTGAAATGTTCACGATGTTTATCGGCTAGAATACATACGTTTGCCATATTTTTTAAAATTTAAACATAAACACATAGGGACGAGGGTTATTTTTATCTCCCGTGATTTTCAAAACGGTTCATATATATGACAGGTTTGGCCTGAAATTTTGTGTGGACGTTCAATATTTTACTATTAATTTAAGGGGAGTCGCCATTAATTGGTTCCCATGATTACTGCAGCAAAGCAATGTCACCTTTAACAAAATCGTGATTTCTTTCAAATTTTGGCAATTTTCTTGACAAATTTAAAATATCCGAATCGTAGAACTGCTACATGTTTTTATTATTTGCCAAACCGGCGAATAGTGCTTTTCGCGCGCTCTGATTGGTTAATCAAACTAGAGTTATCCAGTGCTATTCACCTCCGGCCACTCATGCATAACCGCACGCGAGCGTTTGCCTAATATGTGAAGTACATTTGCCTTTTTTTGAAGAAAATAAAGCTCTAATTTCAGTCTTTATTCACTGGTTTGGCAAATACTAAAACAATTATTCCCTTCAGTGTCGGTGCCTAGCGGAAAATATTCACCACTAGTCACCTCCACTTCCGGAAACAATTGTTAAATATCACAAAAAAAGAAAACTAAAATACTGCAGGGGAGTCGAAGCCCCCTTCCCCCCTCCCCCTTCATGCCTCCAGGGTTAATAGATAGTTATTGTGTCACGAACAAACCCACTAACCGACTGTGATCCTCCACTTTAAGGAATTTCCCTTTGAGCTTGCGCACTCGCCCGGTACTTGACAATCGTGACGTCATGGGCTGAGACCGAGCTACAGCGGAACGCTTAAATACCTGAGCCTCAATCCACCTCACCGCTTGGGTCAGCGGCTTGATCTGTAGGCCCCAGGTTCGCGCGTTCTCCAGCACGTTAGTTCCTCCTCCGTGAGTAGCAGTCGAGTTCCTGGCTTGCGCAACCATAGCCTGGGCACGAGTTTGCTGCAAGAAAACAAAGAAACAATAAAAGAGCCAATCAGAGCGCGTTATTACATGAAAGTTTCGCAACATATTAATTATTTTCGGAAATGTTAGACTGCGACATTTTAACTTCGCGAGTTTGAACAACTTAACTTTCAGGATTTCATGCAGGCTTTTCACTATAGATGACCTTAGAAGTAAGGACAGCCTAATCTACTTCTAGTGGCTGCAACTAACAGAACACAAATTTATACAAATGAAACTAGCCGAACCGTAACGTTACTGCGAGAATATGAAAATAACCTTGAAGTTGAACTTGATCAAAATTAGTTCAATAAAGAACTGACTTTGATAAAAGTCTGCATGTATTAACAAAAAAGTTTTGCTATAGTTTTTCACGTCACTAAAATTTCGCAGGGTTTTTTCAAATCGCGAAATACGCGAAAATATTCGATGGGCAAACATTTCATGTAGTAAGATACCTAACTAAAACCACGAGCTTCCGTGATACCTGGCTCCATCTGTTACTTTCGCAATTTCAAAATTTGTTTTTCTTTTGTCAAAATAATCCAATGTAACGAAATGTATTTGGAACAATAATTTTAAATACTAAAATAAGTTGGTCACTAACTATTTGTGGCCTTTTGTTTCGAGACGTTCGAGCCCGTGGTGATCTTTTGTCATGGTCGGTGGTTTGGTTGGTGATGACGCATGTCACATCCCTGCTGAGAAACCTTTCCACTGCCTGCAAATTAAACAGAAAAGAAACTGGCACGCTTGTTATAAAGCCTAGCTTGTTGTATACTTTAGTACCACACAATATAAAGTTACACTGCCGTGAATGGACAGAAATGTAGAAATCAGAAAGACAGAGAACCACTGACTCACCCCTCCCAGGGATTTGATATTTGCTTCAAGTTCTGCGGTTTTCTTGTAACCAGTAACATGAAGGTAGAACGACTTTCCACCCAGCGGAACATGGTTCGAGGCGGCTTGTCCGCTTGTCGCAGCAGTTGATGCTGAGGAAAGGCAAGTGAAGTGATAGGGTCGTACATATATGAGATTCTTGTCGACAATTCCAGTGACAGTCTTGCAGGAGACAGCAAATGCTTCCTCGAAATGCGCAGTTGGTGAAAATATTCTATTTTTTCTATAGATTTATAAATAAATGCATAAAATGCTCGTGTCGGCATTGCGCGCGCATAAACACGATCGTACCTACCGCAACGTTTCTTTAGTTCTCAACATTTCCAAATAGCAAAAATACAATTATCAGCAAATATGCCGCACATACCACTGCGTTTTGGAGATCTAGAAGTTGCCCTTTTGTTCTTTGGTGACCTCATTACTGCGATCACATTCGACGGAGCGCCGTGTCTTGGCGAGAAACGGAGAATGAAAGCAGTAGTGGTGATTATACTTTAATCGTTACTAATTACCAGTCGTGACGTGACTAATGGCGTAGTTAATTAATATACTATACACCGAACTCACAGATTTCCGTACGTTTACTGCGCATTGATGGAATTCTAACCAACACATAACTATAAGTAACTAGTAACTGTGCTACAAAGTTGCTGTACGGCTGAACCCGTTTTCGTTAGGTGTTTCAGTATCGAAGTTTCTTCAGAGCCGCTTCTAGCTCTTCCTAAGCCCACTGCACCCACAGGTGAACGCGCGACACTTTAGTCGCACGCAATGAAAACGGTACATGATTGCACCGTGTGCGCTACTAACCGTTCCGCCGATAAATTAGTTTAATTTTAGCCACGCAACTGCACCTGTGTTAGGCTTTAGCAACTAGTTAGCTATCACGTGCAATTTGCATATAAATTGTTGCCGCTATTTTAACTGTCACGTGATCACTGCTTGATTACTGGTTCTCTGGTGTGCATGCGGGGTCCGGCCGAGTTTAAAGTTACGAGTCAAATATGTGCTGGAGGTTCTTTGTATTAAAACTTCCCACCCAGCCACCAAATGGACTGGTAAATAATATTTTAGTGCCAGGTACGTCCTTTCATTCTGTTGCCAATGCAAACGGCACTAACTTTTATCAAGATCAGCAGTTTTAGTGTGCGGGCTGCAAGTATATCGAGCGTCAGTGATATCGCGGGTCATATGTTTGAAAAGACGTGGGTGCAATCGTATCGCGTCATAGTGTCTGGTTGTGGGTTGTATCAGGGTATCGCGAGTCGCAGTGCGTGATTCGGGTTGCGAGGGTCTCGCAGGTTGTACACAGGTCATCAAGTCACACACGCGAGCGGGTACTTCGATTTAAGTCCACTAAAACACACTATCAAGAGATTGTGATACAATCTCTTTAAATTATAAAATAAGTATAAAATAAGTATAAAATAATAAAAGTATAAAATAAATATAAAATAAGTAAATTATAAAATTGAATTGAATTGAATTGAATTAACTGATTGAGTATATTTCATGAAGCTAGCTCAAACAAGGCTGAATCAAATAAGGCAGCTTAAAATTCATAAGCCCCCGTTATTTCATTAGGGCTTTACGACAAATAAGCATGGTAAATTTGTCAATAGACAATTTTTTTCTCTTTCGCAAATCAAATATTGCAATGAACCAAATGTACTACATATATGGTGGTTTAAATAAAGCATATCTTCAAACAGAAAATATCGTGTTAGTTTAAAATAATATTTATTATATTTCATATGGTCGAGTATTGCTGTTTAATCCGTTCTACCATCCGCCTTTCTTCTTCTTCGGCCTCTGTTTCTTCTTACTGGCCTGAGGCTGCTGCTGTCTGGGGGGTACAACGTTCGAGGCCCCCGCAGGTGTTGGTCCCCCTGGGGTACCGGGAGGGGACGAGGGCTTGGGACTGCTGTGGCCAGGTTTGGGACTTGAAGGTCTGTCGAAACAAAAAGAATCATTTTCACTGCATGTCAATACTCACGTGCACACAGTATCTAGATTAGGCCACGCCTATATTGATCCTTATTCAATAAAGAAAAAGGAAATATGGGGTATACTTATCCCATGTGTACATCTATATCTACGTATATGTGTACGTACACAGTTACAAAGTACATGGACAAGTATGTGTACGTGAACACGTCTATGTAGGCGTGTATGGGGCACACATAGCCTGCTATTCCAAACGCCTCGCGAGATGGGCAACCCCAACTCGAACCTAGTCCGTAGCACCGCCTGATGTCAGCAGCTGAACTAGCAGCTAGGTTACAAATTACAAGGTAGGTCAACTTACGAGTCGGTTCCCCCCGACACCGTTCCTTGAGTTCCTTTACCTGAAGAATGAAGATAGAGAAAGCAGGGAAATGAATCACTACATTCAAGTGGTACTGCTGAGGCCATAACTACTGAATTTTGCCATCATCCTGTCTGTAAAATGCAGCCATCAAATAAGTAACTCAATGAAATAAAATATTCCAAAAAGTTGAACAGAACAAGTGATGTTAATACTCAGCCCTAAGTAAATAGCAGAACCAACTTCAGCACACCGTATTCTCACCCAGTCTCTAATGAACGCCCTCTCTAACTCAGTAAAGACCTTCGTACAACAAACGTTTTGTGATAAACGCCCCCCTCTCTCTCTCGTTAACCCCTGTTTCTATTAAACATCCCCCTTCCCGCTCGAAAAATAAAAAAACAATACAAAGAAAATTATACGTTGCACGAATGAAAGATGTTCTACTCCATTGTTGTCGGTACAGGTTTTGAGATTTGAGAACTAATTTAGGTTTTATGGATGTAATATGTAAGTTGGGTTCCAACTAGAAGTAGAAGTCTTTGCAGAGAAATGGAATAAACGCCTCTGTCTAATGCATGCCTCCTCTAAAAACGAAAATAAATACGGCCCCGGGTGTTTAGAGAACAAATACGACAGCATTCCAGCCTGCTCTGCACGAATGAGGGACGGGGCCAGAAAATTCAGTAAAATTGTAAACTTCAGCCGCACTTTGCTTAATGACAACCAAAGGGGGACTGCCGCCGTGTCGGGGGATGCGGCCTTGTTAGGGGGGCCGCAACCATGTCGGGGGAGACCACGGTCTTGTTGGCCCTTAAACACGTCCCCATGATTATTAACAGTAGTGCCTGCACAGGAGGCTCCGCAGCCGTGTTGGTCCAATAAACACGGCCCTGTGAATTATCAACAGTAGTGTCTGCACAGGATGCTCCACAGCCGTGTTGGTCCAATAAACACCTCCCTGTGAATTATCAACAGTAGTGTCTGCACAGGAGGCTCCGCAGCCGTGTTGGTCCAATAAACACGTCCCTGTGAATTATTGACAGTAGTGCCTGCACAGGAGGCTCCGCAGCCGTATTGGTCCAATAAACACGTCCCTGTGAATTATCAACAGTAGTGACTGCACAGGAGGCTCCGCGGCAGTGCCTTTGAATTATCGACAGTAGTTCCCGCACAGGAGGCTCCGCAGCCGTGTTGATCCAATAAACACGTCCTTGCGAATTATCAACAATAGTGTCTGTACACGACTGGGGCTCCCTCAACAGTTCTTACAAGCAGCACATTAACATGAGATTGTGGTTGAATAGGAGTGTTCCCCTTATCCCCTTAGCCCCATGACGCCCCTGTTGGGGTTCACTTACTGACCCCAGACGGTCATCACCCCGTTGTGTAGGATCAGTAGCGATGTTGAATGCAGGACATGCGCAGAAAAAGATTCAATTACCACTGGTTAATTCACATACAAATGGCCGCCTAGTGCTCATATTTAACAACTGCAGTCTTGTTGGATGCAGACATGTGCAATAATTCACATACAAATGGTCGCCTAATGCCCATACTTACCAACTGCAGTCTTGTTGGATGCAGACATGTGCAGTAATTCACATACAAATGGTTGCCTAATGTCCATACTTACCAACTGCAGTCTTGTTGGATGCAGACATGTGCAGTAATTCACATACAAATGGTTGCCTAATGTCCATACTTACCAACTGCAGTCTTGTTAGATACAGACATGTGCAGTAATTTACATACAAATGGTTGCCTAATGCCCATACTTACCAACTGCCGTCTTTTTCTGCCGCTTGCCTTTGTAGTAGGATCTCTCTCTCCTGGGAAGCCAGCGCTCGGGGTCTGGGTCCACCTCAGCATTGTAACTCTTGGGCAGTTTGCCTGCGAACACATTTAAGGTAATGACGTCACAACAAATTGCCAGCAGAGTGTCAAGGTTAACATTAGTGGAAAATCCTTAAGGCCATGCAACACCACATAGTCTGTTCGGCAGTGGTGAAATATTCAAATACTCTTGCCATCAAGTTCTACTGCACTGTCAGGGTTGCCACTCATCAGGATCAAAAATATTCCCTGACTTTTGCCTTCCTTTTCCGTGACTACAAAATAATTTTCACTGACCATGCGTGAGGTAGCTACGAGAATACATTTTGAGCGCCCAAGGCCGCAAACTTGTAGGGGATTTCCAAATTTTTTTTCGCAATTTGACTCTCTAAATACTTTGATAAGGAGTTTTTAAAATATTTTCCTGACTTGATGCGAACTTTCCTTTACCTCGATGTACTGCCCTCAATCAAAGCTGGATAGAAAGAGAAAGATACAGACAGACAGACAGACATACAGACAGACACACACATGCTGACATATAGACGCAGAGACAGACGCAGAGATAGATAGTTGCTCCAAAACCTGTCAACACATATCGCATTTAAGAATATTACGAGGTGAAAGCAAGCAGCGTACAACGTGCTAGTTTACCTTTCTTCTTCTTCCTTGTTCTTGGCTTCACTGACATCTCTTGCCTGCAGTCAATCAAACAATCAATGAGTTAACCAACCAACCAACCAATCAACCAATCAACCAATCAACCAATCAACCAACCAACCGACCGACCAACCAACCAACCAACCAATCAACCAATCAACCAACCAACCAACCGACCAACCAACCAACCAACCAACCAATCAACCAATCAACCAACCAACCGACCAACCAACCAACCAATCGACCAACCAACCAATCAACCAATCAACCAACCAACCGACCAACCAACCAACCAACCAACCAGCCAATCAACCAATCAACCAACCAACCAACCGACCAACCAACCAACCAACCAATCAACCAATCAACCAACCAACCGACCAACCAACCAACCAATCAACCAATTAACCAATCAACCCACCAACCAATCGACCAACCAACCAACCAACCAATCACCCAATTAACCAATCAACCAACCAACCAACCAACCAATCGACCAACCAACCAACCAATTGACCAACCAATCGACCAACCAACCAACCGACCGACCACCGACCGACTGACCGACCGACCGACCGACCGACCGACCGACTGGCCGGCCGGCCGACCAATCAATTAAAGCTCTTACAAAGGGCTAGCGCTTGAAACCTTCCACCCTACAGTGAAAAACACAGCATGTCAACTCTTAGTTGATCAATCACAGTCATTGATCGATCGAATCAATCAATTATTTAATCAATCATTTGATCAGTCAATCAATCAATAAATGGACTTACGTCATTTTCCCAGGAGCCGGTTCTGTGTTCTCTTTGAGCTTTCGGTGATACCGTGACCCCAGTGCACCATGGGCCGTCTCCAGGCTGTTAGTATCGACTGCGCCTTCCTCAGACAGAGACTCGAGGGGCGGCAATGCTTCGCTGTACCTGACGTCATCAGTTAACACATCATTAACTTATACTGCAGAAAACGTTTCCTTGTTCACGTAGAAATTAAATAACAAATCTGGGTATTACATGTTGCATGGCAAGACCAAAAAAGATTCATGTTTGTGATAATCTGAATTGATAGAGTTCAGAGAATGGTAGGTACTTATTATCTGATATAGCACAACTAATTGGGCAGATAATCCTTGCTTAGTAGTTGCACGAGAATCCCGGCATCTACTTAATTAGCATAATTATAAAAATGTAAATGTAATATCAATTCTCCTAAATATTTCTATAAACAATGTATGGAGACTACAAAGGATAATTCAGAATTGTATCAACTTCTAATTCTTACAAGATCAACATGAAGTTTTATTCCAAACTGTTGGATAGCTCTCAATCTATTGTGACAAAAATATGAGAAATTGGTTAACTACTGCATATGCTCTTGATGAATCACCTACGCAATATATGGAAACCAGTAATTTGAATCATAGTTCCATAAGCAATATGATGAGACCAGCATAATTGCCGACTCTACCTTTCTGCTTTCTTTGGATCAACTTGCGCGTACGCAGTAACCAGCTGCGCCAGTGTCTTCATGTCACCAGGATCCTCCCTGGATTAAATCAACATCTCATTACACTCTTTCTTAAATTATTTCCCAGTGTCTTTAATAACATTAGAATTGTACAATATCACACAACACTCACCAAATATTATACAACACAGTAACTACTGCGCATGTACAGCCACTCACACATTTTCCATACATTTCATTTTCTCTAGTTAAGATCGCTGGCGCAATTTTTACTTTAGTATACCGTATTGACTCTAATAAACATCCGGTCTCCAATGAACGCCCCCACACAACACGTTTCTTGTAATAAATACTAACCCCCCCATTCCCCCCTCCGTTAAAAAAATAGAGTAATACCAAGTATTGCACTAAGTAGTTTCGACGTAGTCTGGCCTTTCGTTGATATGCTCCTTGGGAGACAATGTGGAAAAGGACATCACCTACACTTTTCAGTCGAGAAGAAGTTTACGTTTTATGAATGTGACGTGTATGTTGTGTTCCACCTAGAAGTCATTGCAGAGAAAAATAACAAACGCCTCTCTAATGAACGCCCCACCCCTAAAAACGGGAAAAATTCAAAACTCCCCAGGCATTTATTTGAATAAATATGTTGAGTGAAATATGTTGAATTGAACTTTTTTAGAAACCTCGTTCTTTTTTTATATACATCTCTAAGAAAAGAGACACTTGTGCTACTGCGAACACCATTAGCTTTGAATATTGTTGGCAAACGCTTATAACTCTGAACAAGACCTTATCACGTGATAGATTGACCCTACCACACAGTCGTGCAAGAACAAGCACACTCAGGCATGATACAGAGAAAAAAACAAATTGTATTACTTTTATAAGACTAGAGCTAGCGAAAAACCGTTACCTGTGGGCACTGAGCAGGTGCTTCCCTGCATGGTCTCTAACTCTTGTAGTTTATTACATATATTTTGTTGAAAATATCATATATTTGAACAAAATGCGAGAAAAGTAACCCTGACATACATACAACTATTAGCTTTGAAAGGACAGATGGGTTAATTATCATTTTACATATGTGCTGAAATACACTGCATTGAACCGTAGAGCCATGAATACCAGTACAGAACACTGCATAAACCCTAACAAGCCCAGCCCACATACTTGCGCAGCCGTTCAAGTGTGGCGATAGCTTCTTCTCCCTTGCCATGCCGCAGCTTGTAAGCAACATTTTCTCTCATTAAAGCCAGCACTTCAGACTGCTTCATAACTCCCTGAATCACACAAAACTGTATCATATGAAATGTTCTATTACATCTTTGCAAATGTATTTAAGTGCATACATATGAATGTACGTGTGTATGTGTATCCGTATGTACACACGTGTCCATCTATATGTATATACATGTGTGTATGTACGTACACGTACATGTACGGGTGAGTGTGCCTGTGTATGTGTATTTGTATGTTATGTGTATGTGTATGTGCATGTGTATGTGCATGTGTATGTGTACGTCTATGTGTATGTGTACGTTTACGTGTATGTGTATGTGTACGCCTATATGTGTATATTAGTATGTGTATGTGTATGTGCATGTGCATGTGCATGTGTATGTGTATGTGTATGTGTATGTGCATGTGTATGTGTATGTGTATGTGTATGTGTATGTGTATGTGTATGTGTATGTGTATGTGTATGTGTATGTGTATG